>WSYH01000083.1:103802-185258 GCA_036426205.1 Ascaphus truei | reverse complement strand
GACTCCAGTAATCAAAGTCCTGTATATTACTTGAGACCCCGCCGGTATGTACAATTGTGATATGAGTGTGAGGACCCCCGGTATTACACGTCTGTATATGACATGAACCCTCGAGTATTACACGTCTGTATATGACGTGAGATTGCCCGGGATTACAAGTCTGTATATAGACTGAGAGACCCCTAATATTACACGTCTGTAATGGACTGAACCCCCGGTATTTCAAGTCTGTATATGACTGTGAGACTCCGCGTATTACAACTCTGTATATGACTGAGACAACCCACAGTATTACAACTCTGTATATGACTGAGAGACCCCTGGTACTACACTTATGTATATGACTGAGAGACCCCTGGTACTACACTTATGTATATGCCTGAGGAGACCCCTGGTACTACACGTATCGTATATGACTGAGAGACCCCTATATCAAATTGTATATGATTGTGAGACCTCGATATTACAGTCTGTATATGACTGAGAAGAACCCCATATTACAAGTCTATACAGACTGTGAGACCCTCATATCAAAAGTCGTATATGACTGTGAGACCCCCGGTATTACACGTCTGTATATGACTGAGAGACCCCCGATACTACAAGTCTGTATATGACTGAGAGACCCCCCGAATTACAACGTCTGTTATATGACTGAAGACCCCCAGTATTTACAAGTCTGTAAATGACTGTGAAACCCCGACTATATATACAAGTCTGTAGATATGACTGGTGAGACCCCCGGTATAACAAGTCTGTAATAGGACTGAGAGACCACCAGTACGTATAAGCTGTATATGACTGAGAGACCCCCGTTATAACAGTCTGATATGACTGAGAGACCACCAGTACTATAAGTCGGTATTGACTGAGAGACCCCCGGTATGACAGTCTGTACAGCATATGAATGTGAGACCCCCTTATAATAAGTCTGTATATGACTGTGAACCCCCAGGACAGAAGTCTGTATATGCCTCTAAGATCTCCCGGAAATAACAAGTCTGTATATGACTGAGTACCCCCAGTACTATAAGCTGTATATGACTGCGAGTCCCCTGGTATTCCACGTATGTATTTTATTTTATAAATGTTTTACAGGAAGTATACATTGAGAGTTACCTCTCATTTTTCAAGTATTTCCTGGCATAGATTAGATGACAAAAAATACATGTTACAAATACATTACATACAGGAAGTGAACAGGGTATACATTATATACAAGACATACTGTAGCATGCACATTTAGAGATAATATATATTATAGGCGTTGTAACAGTTACAGACCGATTAAAACGTTGAGACAGCTTTAGTATAGAAAGAAAACTTAGACTGGAGGAGGCTGTGAGAGTCTCCGGTAACTGTTCCAGTTTTGGGGTTCACACGGAAGAGAAGCGAGCGTGCTGGATACTTTGCTGAGCCGTGGACCATGAACAGTCTTTTGGCGGTATACTATGTCTCCAAGTCATAATTGGCATTAGCATCTGCTGTGCGATACGCTTCTGACTAGCTGATTTAGGGAGGATTGTTTCTGTAAAGTACACCAGTTTTTTGGCATAGGTTTTGGATGGCAGGGTGTCAATGTGCATCCTGAAATGTTAAATGGGATCAAACCATATGTCCAGGTATTTAAAAACTAGTAATAGGAGTTAGGGTGGTGTTAGCATTAGTTCTGATCTGAGCCAGTCCATGAAAGCATTAGAAATTTGGCCTTAGTCCAAATACCATTGTTTAAGTCTTGTCAGTGTTAAATGACTGTATATGTCTGAGAGACCCCGGAATTACAAATCTGTAACATGACTGTGAGACCCCCAATATCACAAGTCTGTATATACTGAGAGAACCCCCGGTATAAACACTCATATATGACTGTAGACCCCCGATATTAAAGTCTGTATATGACTGAGAGACCCCCAGTATAACAATCTGTATATGACTGTGAGACTCCCGATATTTAAGTCTGTATATGATGAAGACCCCCAGTATTACAAATCTGTAATATACGACAGCCCCTATATTACAAGTCTGTATATGTACTGTGAGACCCCCGGTATTATAGATCGTGTATAGACTGAGCGATCCCGATATTACAATCTGTATTGACTGAGAGACTCCCATTATTACTTGTCTGTATATGCGAGACTCCAGTATCAAAAGTCTGTATATTACTGTGAGACCCCCGGTATTACAAATCTGTATATATGTGGAGACCCCCGGTATTACACGTCTGTATATGACAGTGAGACAACCTCGATATTACACGTCTGTATAGACTAGAGATGCCCGGGATTACAAGTCTGTATATATGACTGAGAGACCCCTAATATTACACGTCTGTATATGACTGAGACCCCCGTGTATTCAAGTCTGTATATGACTGTGAGACTCCCGGTATTACACTCTGTATATGACTGACACACCCCCAGATTACAACCTCTGTATATATGCTGAGAGAACCCGTACTACTATGTATTGCTAATGAGAGACCCTGGTACTACAACTATGTATATGACTGAGAGACCCCCAATGTACATCTCTGTATATGACTGAGACCCCCGGTATTTCAGTCTGTATACACTGTGAGACTCCCGGTATTACACCTGTATATGACTGAGACACCCCCAGTATTACACTCTGTATATGACTGAGAGACCTCTGGTACTACACTTATGTAATGACTGAGAGACCCCCTGGTACTACACTTATGTTATGACTGAGGAGACCCCTGGTACTACACGTATGTATATGACTGAGAGACCCCCTATATTACAAATTTGTATATGATGTGAGACCTCGATATTACAAGTCTGTATATGACTGAGAGAACCCCAGTATTACAAGTCAATATACAGACTGTGAAACCCTCAGTATCAAAGTCTGTAATATGACTGTGAGACCCCGTATTACACGTCTGTATGACTGTGAGACCCCCAGCACTAAAAGTCTGTATATAACTAAATGTGACCATTCAAAATGCGAATTACTGTACACGTCTCATCTGTTGTAACAATGTACAACTGCGGTGCTCACGGAGAACAAGGGAAAGTCCTGCAAACCCCAATACGTTCACATGAGAGGAAAAATATCCGACACATGGTCGTCTTATTTAGCGATTTATATTCAGCATAAAAACGACCAACGTTTCCACTGCGCCCGCAGTCTTTGTCAAGCTGAAGGCTGACTAAATATGAGATAGCAAATATTACCCCAATGCTCAACCCATAGTTGATTCACATGCAGCTGTCCCTTCGGCTCGAAAACGTTCCCACCGTGACGCCACGCGGCGACATAGGTCCCACGCATGCGCACCACAAAGCTCCCATGAATGAGAGCCCGGCGCATACGTGCGGCCAACGTCAGTACGCTCATGCACCAACAGCGGACTCGACCCGCTCCCATCTGCTGCCATGACAACATGATGCTAAACCCAGCGCCAGGCATCGCAGCCGGGTAAGCATTGAAAAAGTATAGCAGAGCCTCAGTGATAGAAATAAAAGAAAGGGCCGTTACCAGCCCCTAAAGGTACCGTATGCATTCCCTATATAGGGTGAAATACCCATAAGAGCATAATTACACACAATACGACATAAGTTATATAAAAGTGTTATACAAGTGAAATTAAGTGAACATATACAGTTGTGTGAAAAAGAAAGTACACTGTCTTTGAATTCTATGGTTTTACATATCAGGACATCTAACAATCATCGGTTCCTTAGGCAGGTCTAAAAAATTAAGGTAATACAACCTCAGGGAACACACATGATTTATTTAACAAAAATAAAGCCAAAATGGAGAAGCCATGTGTGAAAAACAATGTTGTTCCCCTGAGGTGTATTTACCTAATTATAAGACCTGCTAAGGAACACATGATTGTTATTATGACCTGATATGTAAAACCATAGAATTCAAAGAGGGTCGAACTTTCTTTTTCACCACCACGTACAGGAAATAGAACCCTTAAGACAATACTAGAAACCAAAACAAACAGAAGTGTACGGAATGGAGCTAATTATAATATTCAACCATCCCAGATCCAAGATAAGACTCCCAGCATACTTGACAATATGGCACCGGAGCTGACGGAGTGTAGAGTCGCGGGTCCACTACTGGCAACAACACGATTAATCCCTGTCAAGGAACAATTTTAAATTCAACTGTTCGTTGTGTGGGGCCCTCCACCCCTTGTCTCGTCCACAAATGGTATATCCAATAGGCCCCCTTCTAATAGGGCTGTATCTCCGTCCAAAGCTCCCCCTTAATGGTGGTACAATTTCCATAACCATAACCCTCATTGCTGATATGGTAAGTTTATGTTGGACACATGCTTTACAAGTATTGCGGGGTCAGTACCTTTTCTAATTACATCCTTCTGCTTATAGAGAGCTAGATTTGAGCATCCTGTCGTTTTAACCACATAAAGGAGCCCAGGGCATTTAATAAAGTACATGTGTAGATTTGCAAAGTGATCCAGTGTTTATTTGTATGTGTTTTCCAGTACTGGATGACACGAACACATCTCCAATACAAAGGCTATTGCAAATGGAGCAATTACAACATCTGAAATGACCTGGCTTACCTTGACTCAAAAAATGTGTGTTTGATTAAAAAAAAAATGGTCGTCTGATTTAATCAATGCATCAGAGAAAGATTCTTCCCTCTTCTAAATGCTAGCATAGGTGGCGCCGCGACAAATATCAACCAAAATGTGGTCATGTTGCAGAATAGCACCAGTGTCTGTTTCATAGTTGATCTCAAAAATTACTCGCTCTACTGTAAGTAGTGGGAATATTATTCTTTCAAATTGTAATAGGTAGGTTTCACGTCCCTTTTAAGGCCTCTTCAAGAGAGATGATGTATAACCCCTGGCCTTAAAACGTTCCTTGAAGTCAGAAATTGCGGGCCCAAACGCTCTGTGATTCGAGATTCTCTCACTTTTTGTGAATGAAGGAAGTGCCTTTACTAAGGCCGGTGAGGATAAACTATCGCCCTCAGTACAGCATTGCTATCAGAGTAGGCTTCCTATACACATCCGTGTGAAGTAATCCATTCTCTTTACTAACCAAAACATCCAAAAGGATATTTCTGTAGTGCTCCAATATTTGTAAAGTGCCAAGTTTTCCAATTGTTAAATAATCAAGAATGGTATCAACTGCTCTTCTGTGCCTTTCCATAAAATAAATATCGTCTATGTACCGATAGCAGCAGATATATGTGCATATGTACTGATGCATAATATATTCCCTTTCAAATGTGCCATGATAAGGTTAGCATAGCCGGAGCCACATTGCTGCCCATTGCTTTCCCTTAATCTGTAAATAATAGTGTTGTTCAAACTTAAAATAATTTGTTTATACAAATAAATGTAACGGTAGCATGAATGATAGGAGAAAGGCTAGGGCTCTCCAATGTGACTCACAATAATAAGCGTGTGATAAGGCCGAAGAAATATAAAAACAATACTGGCCCACATAATGATACTGCAGCTCAACCAGAGAGGCTCTTCCACGGTCCTCAATGTATATGGAAACGAAATAGGGAGGCAAGGAAAACCCAATCAAATAAAACACTTAGGAATAGGAAGGCATTTATTCCTACGTGTTTTATTTCTGATTGTGTTCTCTCTTGCGCTCCCCGATTTCATGTCAATGTTGGTCTTCCACCACCCTCGAGACCTTCATCATGTGGTATAATGGTGTATAAGCTGGCTACAATCCATAGTAAACCATAATAAGGCTCTCATTAGACTTATGAATAGCTCTAGCTTTGTCAAAAATCCGAGTATCCCTAAGGTAGAGGGTACAGTTAAGACTATTGATTGTAAATGTTATCCACATAAATAGCTAATGGCTGATTTAGAGACTAAGTAGCAGCAATAATTGGTCTTCCATGGGGGTTTCTCATGCTTTTGTGGTGGATTTTTGGCTAGATGTAGCATCAGGTCAATTTAGATCTCCCATATACAGGAATTCCACTTCCTTCTCAGATAGCCAATCGGTTGTTAGGCCCACTGCGATAACACCCTTAATTACACGGGCATACTCATGTTTCGGGTCCCTTTTAAGCATAATATAACGGGTTGGTGTCTGAAAGTTGCCTCCTCATGTACTGCACATAATCCGTGACTACAAGGCTCCCTTCCTTATCTGCTCGTTGACAATAATATTCTCATTTTCATTAGGGCTTTACCTTCTCTTAAAACTCATATTATATGTTCCTCTAGTGCTACGTCTAGCAAAGTTGGTCAAATCCGCTTTTACCAGACATATATAAGTACTCACCGATTGAGTTCTAAAGCGGGGGTTTGAAGGTGGACTTACATTCCCCTTTTAGTGTCTCTCTTTCAAGTACATCTGTAGCTGACGTTTGCTGCCTGCCTTGTCAGGGCCAGCTACAGTGAATCATATGGTTGAGCATTGGGTGGGGTATTATTTGTTGCTTATAACTAATATGTTTGTTAGTCAGCCTTCACCTTGCAAAGACTGCGTGCCAGTGGAAATGTTTGGTCGTTTTTCGATGCTCATAAATCACTAAATAAAGACTGTGTTGCCTGGATGTTTTCCTCTCTTCATATACCAGGACTACAAGTCTGTATCAGACTGTGAGACCGTTCAGGACTATAAGTCAGTATATGATTGTGAGACCCCCAAACTATAAGTCTGCCCTCTAACTAGGTACAGTACTGCCAACAGGAGGGGGAATTAGGTGAATGAAATCACAATCATACTAAGCTAACTCCTGCAGCCCCCCAACTAACCAGGGGGGGTTCCTGACCAACCCACGGCTGCAGCTCATGCAGGAGGTGACATGCAAACGGGTAATGAGAGACCCCCGATACTACAAGTCTGTATATGACTGAGAGACCCCCGGAATTACACGTCTGTATATGACTGAGAGACCCCCAGTATTACAAGTCTGTAAATGACTGTGAAACGCCCGATATTACAAGTCTGTATATGACTGTGAGACCCCGGTATAACAAGTCTGTATATGACTGAGAGACCACCAGTACTATAAGTCTGTATATGACTGAGAGACCCCCGGTATAACAAGTCTGTATATGACTGAGAGACCCCCGGTATTGAGGGCCGAGGCCCCCCCCCCCCCGCACGCCAACCGGGCTGCAGCAGTGGGGACCTCCCGCCCGGGCAGCGATCGGTGGATCGAGGGGAAGGGGACAGGAGCAGGAGGAGGGGACAGGAGCAGGGGACGGGAAGAGGGGAAGGGGACAGGAGCAGGGGACAGGAGGAGGGGAAGGGGACAGGAGAGCTGCCGCGGTGGGGAGTAGGGAGCCATGTGGGGACCAGGGGGATAGCAGGGAAGGAGCAGAGGGGCCGCAGCATGGCGAGTACTTACCCTCCAACAGATGTCCGGGCAGAAAGAATGGCCGCTCGTTGGGGGCGGGCTCATATAGAGCCTGGCCGCGTGCCCACAAAGCCTGGGAGCGTGCGCCAATCAGCTGTCAGGCAGGGGGAGTTTTTTTTTTTTTTTTTTAGCGCGAGCAGGGAAAATTCAGTGTGAACGGGGGAAATTTAAAAAAAATACACGTGTGCTGCTTGGGCCAATATTTACTCGCCCGAGGGTTAAATCCACACGCCCCGGGCATGTAAATGTATAGGATTGTCGAACACTGTATATATGTATATATATATATATATATAGAGAGAGAGAGAGAAATGATGAAGTCAGTTTATCTGATGAAACGCGTAGGATTCGACTATACTTGATTTACCTACTGTAAAATCAGACTGTCAGAGACTTGCACTGATATCCATTGGAGCCACACAGAATTAATTCCCCAGCTGGAACAACATACGTTTGTGGGGTGTTGCTGGAGGATACCTATACAGAGGACTAACATCACAATTTCCTGTTTGGTGTGGAGACTCATGGTGTGCAGTTTTGATGACCAGCAAAGACACAGTCACTGATCCCTGGAGCATGAGTATATATACTCATAATATGCCTGTTTTTAACGTTTGTTTGTGAGTGTTCATTTGTTATCTGGGACATTAAATTTACATATATTTTTAAACATATTGCACTAGGATCGGGCGCTTTTCTTTTTTGTTTTTATTTTTATATATATATATCAAAGAGGACCCTTTGAGCTTCCAAGAAGTGAAGTCACCAACAGGAAGTGAGGCAGGAAGGTGGATTGGAACCAGCTACTGAGCAGGCACCATCTGTGGAACTTACCAGCCAGCATCACCCCAGAGGGTCACTTTTGATGTAACAAACTTCTTATACAGTATTGTGAGCGCATTTCATGACTTCTTTATTTTTGTTAAATAAAAAATATAGTGTAGTGAGCTGCAAACTATAACAATAGATAATGTTACCTTAGTAACATAGGGATACATTGTAGCTGCTGAGTTATACTGACTGAAAGATTGATTGAAACTGAAAGGCGGCCATTATGTTAGGCACACAATCTGGGTGTTTACAGATTTATAAAAGAAGCACGAAACGATTGCCATCTTAGGTAAGAATGTATCAGAATTAGTACATTGTCACATGCTTTACAAATAAAAATAAGAAAAACAGCAAAAAAGTGAGAATGTAGTACTGTATTGCTGCTTTAATTACTCTCTGTGCACATTTATGACATTTTATTGAAGTTTAACAACAATATTGTAGATTTGTTGATTTGATACCTAGAATAGCAGTAACAACTAAACCAAAGCAAGATTGCAGTGCACGAGGAGTCGAACCTCTTGTATGATTACATGCAGAGTGTAATCACAAAGAGCAATGCATGTATGCACTGCCAAAAAGTAAGATCCAGGACATCGCATGATAAGCATAACCAGCATAGATTAAAATAGTTAGTTGCAATTCTATAAGTAATATTTTTCAGCTTTAAGGGTATTAACTTAAAAAAAGAGAAAAATAGAACTGGTGTTATTTTAGGTGGGGTTTGACATTCCTAGCTCTCCACACAGAAAAACGTCTCTCATCAATTAAAGAGAAAATAATTTTCATTACATGTCCATAGAAAACTGGCAAATGCTCTTGTGAACTTTAGCATATGGAATCCATCAGATTGGGTAATGTTCTAACTGCATTTGCTGATGTGTGCCAGAACTATTTCACGTATGAGCTAATCTCCTACATGTGACACTTAATAGATTATCTCTTCTTTTCCCTTAGGAGTTACACTTTTTGTGGCTCTTTATGACTATGAAGCAAGAACGGAAGATGACCTAAGTTTTCAGAAGGGAGAGAAATTCCAGATACTTAATAGCTCGTAAGTCTTGGGGCTGCACTCGGGACAGTAGGTTTAGGAGTTATGAATGTGGGCTTTTGCTGGATGAACAGCTTTGACGTTTTTAGTAACACTGATAGCAGAACTGTCTAAAAATGTATGTCATGATGTTTTATAAACGGGCACCTTTGTCGTTGCATACATATTCCAAGAGCTGCATGCTGTTGCAAGTCTTGTCAACACTGTTTAGTGATGAGAAATCTTAAACAAGGAAAAAAGCATGGAGGTGAAGCGTGAATGCATTCTGTAGCTTTATTCCCTAAATAAAAAGTAATGCAAAACATTATACTGTATAGAATATTGGTCCCCAAAATTACTAATTGTTACCAATAGGACCTGGAACATGGTATTTTCAGTTTGAAAATGACCCATGGTTATTGCCAGCTACTAGCAGGCAGGGTCATTATCCAGGAATGATATATTTATTTATAAAATGTTTTACCAGGAAGTAATACATTGAGAGTTACCTCTCATTTTCAAGTATGTCCTGGGCATAGAGTTAAAATGACAAATAATACATGGTTACAAGTACAGTTACATAAATGAACAGGGTACACATTATATACAATGACTGAGAGACCCCCAGTATAACAAGTCTGTATATGACTGTGAGACTCCCGATATTATAAGTCTGTATATGATGGAGACCCCCAGTATTACAAATCTGTATATGACGGACAGACCCCTGATATTACAAGTCTGTATATGACTGTGAGACCCCCGGTATTATAGATCTGTATATGACTGAGCGATCCCGATATTACAAGTCTGTATTTGACTGAGAGACTCCCATTATTACATTGTCTGTATATGACTGAGACTCCAGTATCAAAAGTCTGTATATTACTGTGAGACCCCCGGTATTACAAATCTGTATATGAGTGTGAGACCCCCGGTATTACACGTCTGTATATGACAGTGAGACCCTCGATATTACACGTCTGTATATGACTGAGAGATGCCCGGGATTACAAGTCTGTATATATGACTGAGAGACCCCTAATATTACACGTCTGTATATGACTGAGACCCCCGGTATTTCAAGTCTGTATATGACTGTGAGACTCCCGGTATTACAACTCTGTATATGACTGAGACACCCACAGTATTACAACTCTGTATATGACTGAGAGACCCCTGGTACTACACTTATGTATATGACTGAGAGACCCCTGGTACTACACTTATGTATATGACTGAGAGACCCCTGGTACTACACGTATGTATATGACTGAGAGACCCCCTATATTACAAATTTGTATATGATTGTGAGACCTCGATATTACAAGTCTGTATATGACTGAGAGAACCCCAGTATTACAAGTCATATACAGACTGTGAGACCCTCAGTATCAAAAGTCTGTATATGACTGTGAGACCCCCGGTATTACACGTCTGTATATGACTGTGAGACCCCCAGCACTAAAAGTCTGTATATAACAATGTGACCATTCAAAATGCGAATTACTGGTACACGTCTCATCTGTTTGTAACAATGTATCAACTGCTGGTGCTCACGGAGAAAAAGGGAAAGTCCTGCAAGACCCCAATACGTTCACATGAAGAGGAAAAATATCCAGACACATGGTCGTCTTATTTAGCGATTTATTCAGCATAGAAAACGACCAACGTTTCCACTGGCACGCAGTCTTTGTCAAGCTGAAGGCTGACTAACATATAGAGATAAGCAAATATATACCCCAATGCTCACCCATAGTGATTCACTGCAGCTGTCCCTCGGCTCGAAAACGGGTCCCACCGTGACGGCACGGCGGCGACATAGGTCCACGCATGCGCACCACAAAGCTCCCATGAATGAGAGCCCGGCGCATACGTGCGGCGCAACGTCAGTACGCTCATGCACCACAGCGGACTCGGACCCGCCTCCCATCTGCTGCCATGACAACATGATGCTAAACCCAGCGCCAGGCATAGCAGCCGGGTAGCAGTGAAAAAGTATAGCAGAGCCCCTCAGTGATAGAAATAAAAGAAAGGGCCGTTACCAGCCCTAAATGTACCACTATGCATTCCCATATATAAGGGTGAAATACCCATAAGAGCATAATTACACAACATATACGACATAAGTGTATATAAAAGTGTTATACAGTGAAAATTAAGTGAACATAATACAGTTGTGTGAAAAAGAAAGTACACTGTCTTTGAATTCTATGGTTTTACATATCAGGACATAATAACAATCATCTGTTCCTTAGCAGGTCTAAAAATTAGGTAAATACAACCTCAGGGGAACAACACATGATTTATTTAACAAAAATAAAGCCAAAATGGAGAAGCCATGTGTGAAAAACAATGTTGTTCCCCTGAGGTTGTATTTACCTAATTATAAGACCTGCTAAGGAACACATGATTGTTATTATGTCCTGATATGTAAAACCATAGAATTCAAAGAGGGTGCACTTTCTTTTTCACACCACTGTACATGAAATAGAACCCTTAAGGACAATACATATAACACAAACATAACAGAAGTGTCACGGAAATGGAGCTAATTATAATATTCAACCATCCCAGATCCAAGATAAGACTCCCAGCATACTTGACAATATGGCACCGGAGCTGACGGAGTTGTAGAGTCGCGGGTCCACTACTGCAACAACACGATTAATGCCTGTCAAGGGAAACATTTTAAATTCAACTGTTCGTTGTGTCCACCTCCATTGCTCGTCCACAAATGGTATATCCAATATGCTCCCCTTCTTAATAGGGCTGTATCTCCGTCCAAAGCTCCCCCTTAATGGTGGTACAATTTCCATAACCATAACCCTCATTGCTGATATGGGAAGTTTATGTTGGACACAATGCTGTACAAGTATTGCGGGGTCAGTACCTTTTCTAATTACACTCTTCTGCTCTATAGAGAGCTATTTGAGCATCCTTGTCGTTTTACCGACATAAAGGAGCCCACAGGGGCATTTAATAAAGTACATGTGTAGATTTGCAAGTGATCCAGTGTTTAATTTGTATGTGTTTTCCAGTACATGGATGACAGAACACATCTCCAATACAAAGGCTATTGCAAATGGAGCAATTACAACATCTGAAATGACCTGGCTTACCTTGACTCAAAAAATGTGTGTTTTGATTAAAAAAAAAATTGTCGTCTGATTTAATCAATGCATCAGAAAGATTCTTCCCTCTTCTAAATGCTAGCATAGGTGGCGCCCGACAAATATCAGACAAAATGTGGTCATGTTGCAGAATATGCCAGTGTCTGTTCATAGTTGATCTCAAAAAATTACTCGCTCTACTGTAAGTAGTGGGAAATATTATTCTTTCAAATGTAATAGGTAGGTGTCACGTCCCTTTTAAAGGCCTCTTCAAGAGAGGATGATGTATAACCCCTGGCCTTAAAACGTTCCTTTAAGTCAGAAATTGCAGGGCCCAAACGCTCTGTGATTCGAGATTCTCACTTTTTGTGAATAAGGAAGTGCCTTTACTAAGGCCGGTGAGGGATAACTATCGGCCCTCAGTACAGCATTGCTATCAGTAGGCTTCCTATACACATCCGTGTGAAGTAATCCATTCTCTTTACTAACCAAAACATCCAAAAAGGATATTTCTGTAGTGCTCCAATTATTTGTAAAGTGCACCAGAGTTTCCAATTGTTAAGATAATCAAAGAATGGTATCAACTGCTCTTCTGTGCCTTTCCATAAAATTAAAATATCGTCTATGTACCGATAGCAGCAGAGTATATGTGCATAATGTACTGATGCATAGATATATTCCCTTTCAAAATGTGCCATGTATAGGTTAGCATAGGCCGGAGCCACATTGCTGCCCATTGCGGTTCCCTTAATCTGTAAATAATAGTGTTGTTCAAACTTAAAATAATTTTTATACAAAATAAAATGTAACGGTAGCATGATATGATAGGAGAAAGGCTAGGGCGCTCCAATGTGACTCACAATAATAAGCGTGTGATAAGGCCGAAGAAATATATAAAAACAATACTGGCCCAATAATGAATACTGCAGCTCAACCCAGAGAGGCTCTTCCCACGGTCCTCGAATGGTATATGGAAAAGAAATAAGGGAGCGCAAGGAAAACACAATCAGAAATAAAACACTTAGGAATAAGGAAGGCATTTATTCCTACGTGTTTTATTTCTGATTGTGTTCTCCTTGCGCTCCCCTATTTCAATGTCAATGTTGTCTTCACCACCTCGAGACCTTCATCATGTGGTATAATGGTGTATAAGCTGGCTACATCCATAGTAACCATAATAAGGCTATCATTAGACTTATGAATAGCTCTAAGCTTTGTCAAAAAATCCGAGGTATCCCTAAGGTAAGAGGGTACAGTTAAGACTATTGATTGTAAAATGTTATCCACATAAATAGCTAATGGCTGATTTAGAGACTAAGTAGCAGCAATAATTTGGTCTTCCATTGGGGGTTTTCTCATGCTTTTGTGGATTTTTGGCTAGGTGTAGCATACAGGGCATTTAGGATGCTCCATATACAGGAATTCCACTTCCTTCTCAGATAGCCAACGGTTGTTAAGGCCCACTGCGATAAAACCCTTAATTTCACGGGCATACTCATGTGTCGGGTCCCTTTTAAGCATAATATAACTGTTGGTGTCTGAAAGTTGCCTCCTCATGTACTGCACATAATCCTGGACTACAAGTGCTCCCTCCTTATCTGCTCGTTTGACAATAATATTCTCATTTTCAGTTAGTGCTTTAAGCCTTCTCATTAAAACTCATATTATATGTTCCTCTAGTGCTACGTCTAGCATAGTTGGTCAAATCCGCTTTTACCAGACATATATAAGTACTCACCGATTGATTTCTAAAGCGGGGGTATGAAGGTGGACTTACATTCCCCTTTTAGTGCTCTCTGTTTCAAGTACATCTGTAGCTGACGTTTGCTGCGCTACCTTTGTCGAGGGACAGCTACAGTGAATCACTATGGGTGAGCATTGGGGTATATATTTGCTTATAACTATATGTTTGTTAGTCAGCCTTCACCTTGACAAAGACTGCGTGCCAGTGGAAATGTTGGTCGTTTTCTATGCTCAATAAATCACTAAATTAGAAGACTGTGTGCCTGGATGTTTTCCCTCTTCATATAACCAGGACTACAAGTCTGTATCAGACTGTGAGACCTTCAGGACTATAAGTCAGTATATGAATGTGAGACCCCCAAGACTATAAGTCTGCCCTCTAACTAAGTACAGTACTGCCAACAGGAGGGGGAATTAGGTGAATGGAAATACACAATCATACTAAGCTAACTCCTGCAGCCCCCCAAATACCAGGGGGGGTTCCTGCCACCCACGGCGTGCAGCTCATGCAGGGAGGTGACATGCAAACGGGTAATGAGGGTACCATACCTGGGATGATGAGAGGGGTGGTGGTAGTGGTTGTTGTGGGAGGTGGGAGAGTGGTGGGGGGATCTGGATGGAAAAAAAACAAGGAGAACGAAAAACTAAATTAAAAAACAAAAACAAAAAAAGTCACATAGAAAGCACAATATGCAATGAGAAATCAATGAGGAATCATCACTATAAATAATAGATTGTAAGCTCTTTGGGGCATGACCTCCATTCTCCCAATGTTATATTTATGTCTTGATGCTCTTAAGACACCTATGGGATTATATTTCCAGTGTTGTATTTGTATTGTAAAGTTTGTAACAATTGCAAAGCGCTGTGAACCTTGTGGGTGCTATAAAAATACAATTATACATAAATACCATGAGGGATATCAATAGGAAATCTGCATAGCAATGATATTAATGATAAATCAGCATCTCGGTGATATTAATGATAAATCCGCACATCGGTGATATTAATGATAAATCAGCATCTCGTGATATTAATGATAAATCAGCATCTTGGTAATATTAATGATAAATCAGCATCTCGTGATATTAATGATAAATCGCACCTCTGTGATATTAATGATAAATCAGCATATTCGGTGATATTATATGATAAATCAGCATCTCTGTGATTTAATGTAAATTGCACAACGTGATATTAATGTAAATCACATCTCGTGATATTAATGATAAATCAGCATCTTGTGATATTAATGATAAAATCAGCACTCTCGTTGATATTAGATAAATCAGCATCTCGTGATATTAATGATAAATCAGCCTCCCAGTGATATTAATGATAAATCAGCATCTCGATATTAATGATAATCACTGGTATATTAATGATAAATCAGCACTCCCGGTGATATTAATGATAATCAGGCATCTCTGTGATATTAATGATAAATCAGCATCTCAGTGATATTAATGATTAATCAGCATCTCAGCGATATTAATGATAAATCAGCATCGTCGTGATATTAATGATAAATCTGCATAAATGGTGATATTAATGAAAATCAGCATCTCGTGATATTAATGATAAATCAGCATCTATCTATTGATATTATGATAAAGCAGCATCACTCGTTGATATTAATGATAAATCAGCATCTCGTGATATTAATGATAAATCAGCATCTTGGTAATATTAATGATAAATCAGCATCCCGGTGATATTAATGATAAATCAGCATCTCGTGATATTAATGATAAATCAGCATCTCAGTGATATTAATGATAAATCAGCATCTCAGCGATATTAATGATAAATCAGCATCTCGGTGATATTAATGATAAATCTGCATATCGGTGATATTAATGACAAATCAGCATCTCGTGATATTAATGATAAATCAGCATCTATGTGATATTAATGATAAATCAGCATCTCGTTGATATTAATGATAAATCAGCATCTCGGTGATATTAATGATAAATCAGCCTCCCAGTGATATTAATGATAAATCAGCATCTCGTGATATTAATGATAAATCAGCATCTTGGTAATATTAATGATAAATCAGCATCCCGGTGATATTAATGATAAATCAGCATCTCGTGATATTAATGATAAATCAGCATCTCGTGATATTATGCAATTAATCAGCATCTCATCTCGATATTAATGATAAATCAGCATGCTTCTCGGTTATATAATGATAAATCTGCATATCGGTGATATTAATGACAAATCAGCATCTCGTGATATTAATGATAAATCAGCATCTATGTGATATTAATGATAAATCAGCATCTCGTTGATATTAATGATAAATCAGCATCTCGGTGATATTAATGATAAATCACCTCCCAGTGATATTATATGATAATCAGCATCTCGTGTATTAATGATAATCAGCACTCATCTTGATATTAATGATAATCAGCACTTGTAATATTAATGAATAATCACATCCGCTGGTGATATTATGATAATCAGCATCTCGTGATATTAATGATAAATCAGCATCTCGTGATATTAATGATAAATCAGCCATCTGTCCACTATAATTAATGATAAATCAGCATCTCGGTGATATTAATGATAGATCAGCATCTCAGTGATATTAATGATAAATCAGCATCTCGGTGATATTAATGATAAATCAGCATATGAAATTAGTAAAATATATATATATATGAAATGAATGAGAAAACCACCCCATGTCAGGGATATATGATGATATCAGCAAATACGGGTCCACAGAAAGGGCAGAAATCTTGGAATATGGACCAGTGCAGGATCCTTTTCTCTCATTTCTATTCCAAGTGTGTAACATGAGCAAATATAACCCACACTCAGTCCCTGTTACACAATCACTCCCTGCTGCGCTCTCCCTTCTCAGGACAACAAGCTAAAGGACTCAAAGACAAACGCAATGAAAAGTTAACTTCCACGTGTATCAATCCAAAAAACACAGATTGTTCTGCTAAACCAATAGCCGGGGCATTATGGGGTAATAGGAGAAGTTACAGGGAGAGGTTATACAGAGGCGGCACACTTTATTTGACGTTGGCTAGAGCCGCAAGCCGGGAGGTTTCCCGGTTGGCTCGTTTCTTTCCCTCGGCGTGCCGCGCGTCATCGATGCGCGGTCACGCTTCATTGGGAGTGTGCGCGCATGGCGCGCGTGCCCAGGGCTCCCCGAGGGAGCCCTGGTGTCCCGCGATGTGGGGGATGGCGGTGGGGGGCTCCGGGGGACCCGGCAGACCCGGAGAGGGGAGGGGGAAGCCCCGATCGGATGACCGATCCTCCGAGGCTCCGGCGCGCGCCCGGGACACCTCGGCGCGCACCCGGTTTCTGTTGCGGCCGAGACCGGGTAAAGGTCATAATAAACTCGGCCGCAACAGTATGGGGTGTTAGGAGGAGTTATAGGGAGAGGTTATATATGGTAATAGGAGGAGTTATAGGGAGAGGTTATATGGGGCAATAGGAGGTGTTATAGGTAGGGGTTATATGGTTGTAGCCAGGCCTGGTTCTTGGCTTCCAGTCTGCCCTCACTGGCAGTAAGTCCTGGTAAGAGTAAGCCTGCCAGTAGTAAACATGTTTTTTTCCCACTCCCTACAGTGCCCTTGAGTGACAGGGGAGTAGGTGGAACCAGGCCTGGGCTGCCAAATCACGGGTCAGACCTGGTGCCCTCCCCCTGACTGTAATTAAGGGGATTGCCGCCCAAATTTCGGAGGTGTGCCTCTGCCCACTGAAAGAGGAAGGTCACACATTGGGCCTTCTCTGTTCCTCTTCCCTTCGAGGGAGAGTGAGTGTAGACCTTTCCCCTGCCTCTGCTAGAGGGGCAGGGAAGGGCAAGGACAGCTGCAGGGGCCCTTGACCCATAGTGGATGTCCAGGGACCATCCTACAGCTGGGTAGCCGATCCAGACTCTGTATTGGGCAGGCCACTGCCGTGACTGTGAGTGCTGACCCAATAAAGAAGTCCCTGTTTCATATACCACCTGCCTGGTGTGTGATCTTACTGGGGAAGGAGAGGGAGTATTTCTATCGTAGGAGATCGCCTCCATACATCTGGAGGCGCTGCACTGCTAGAGAACCATGTGGGGTATGTACCCAGAAACCTGTCCTGTGTCCCCACAACCATCTGCGGACGACTCAGCCCTCTTGCTTACCAACAGGTAGCATGCACCACACACACTGTAATGGCAGAATCTCCCATCAGGTGGGGGAAACACCGTTACATGGGGTAATAGGAGTTATAGGGAGCCATTTTATGGGGTAATAAGAGGAGTTATAGGGAGAGGTTATATAGTATGGAGTAATAGGAGCAGTTATAGGAAGAGGTTATATTGGGTAATAGGAGGAGTTATAGGGAGATGTTATATGGGGTAATAGGAGTTATAGGGAGGGGTTATATGGGGTAATAGGACGAGTTATAGGGAGAGGTTATATGGAGAAATAAGAGGAGTTATAGGAATCGGTTATATGGAGTAATAGGAGGAGTTATAGGGAGAGGTAATATAGGGTAATATGAGGAGTTATAGGGAGGGGTTATAAAGAGTAATAGGAGGAGTTATAGGCATAGGTTATATGGGGTAATAGAAGGAGTTATAGGGAGTAATAGGAGGAGTTATAAGGAAGGGATATATAGAGAAATAGGATGAGTTATAGGAAGTGGTTATATGGGGTAATAGGAGGAGTTATAGGGAAGGGTTATATCGAGTAATAGGATGAGTTATAGGAATCGGTTATATGGAGTAATAGGAGGGGTTATAGGGAGAGGTTATATGGAGAAATAGGAGTTATAGGGAGTAATAGGAGGAGTTATAGGGAGGGGTTATATAGAGTATTAGAGGAGTAATAGAGGAGTTATAGGGAGTAATATAGAGTAATAGGAGGAGTTATAGGGAGTAATAGAGGAGTTATAGGGAGAGGTTATATGGAGTAATAGGAGGAGTTATAGGGAGTAATAGGAGGAGTTATCGGGAGTAATAAGAGGAGTTATCGGGAGGAGTTATTATAGAGTAATAGGATGAGTTATAGGAAGCGGTTATATGGATATATTGGAAAAGTTATTGGGAGCTGTTGACAAGAGTCTAATGAGAATCACAGCTGTCCTCTCCACATTTCTAAATCTACCTTCGAGAAGTGAAAAAACATTATGCAATAGGGTGTTTAATGAGGGGGGGAAAGCTTTCATTTTGTTGCCGCTCCTCTGTTATGAGTTACTGATTCCCGAAGTCCAGATGAAAGGGAATTATTTATGGAATCTCAGACACTTTGAACGTGTGAAGATGATGAATTATGAAGGTATTGTGATGTTTGTGATATAATACATTAGCAGGATGTCAACATCCAATCCCAGACACATCTGGAAGTCTCTTTATCTCTCCCAAAGCCTGCATGTCTGTAATTAATACATCAAAAGTTTAATTACAGGCAGCACCTTTATGAGTGTTCGGGGAAGCTGGCTGCAGGATGGAGTTACTGTCATACTGACAGATAGAAGGCAAAGTGACAGCTTAATATGAGAGCGACAGACGCGAGGTCTGGAGAGAGAGACAGTACATACTGTATCTGCACACACATACACACACACACAAACACAGTGACATAGTCCCAGGGATTAGGCAGCTTTCTGTCCGATTTAGATCAGAAAGTGCAGCCACAATGTAAATGTGTTTCATCCCACAGCTTCAAAATTACTTAGGATAGTGGATGGAAAATCCAGACCAGAGTTCACAATGTTTCTGATTTCTCTCAGCTGCTCTCCTAATTGAGGAACAGCTATTTATGGCAGTTTGGTTTGCTGCATGGGGCACCGCTGCTCCCTGCATCTAGTCAGGGGAGGACGCCCCCTTCAAGGTTACAAAAACCCTTCTTCCAATGAATCCTGTATCTGATTGTAAATGTTCTGTATTCCCTGTAGATGGAAAAGCAGATAAGCCGCCCAACCCTAGAGAGGGAAATCTCTATCTAAGTAAGCACATGGTTTATTTTTGGTGTATTTCTATGCAAGTGTTGCAGTCCCCCTCTGGGATGGAATCTAACAGGCAGACGCCTGAGTAACTCAAACGTATTTCAGTTAAAGTTGCAGACCCTGCTGGGACGGAATAAAGCAGACAGAAGCCTGAATGTTACAATATTGTGCTACGTGTTTTCTTTGTTTACCCTAAAAGACTGTCATCAAGAGCCTGGACCTAAGGGAGCCGTGTGTGTGTGTATATATTATACATACATACACACACACACCGATAGATACCACAATGAGACAAACTCAAAAAGGTATCCAAAAGAAAAAAAGGTATAAAGCTACAATATGGAAGCTACTGGTGGTTCTGTGAGGACATAGATCAAATACAGAAAGAATAAAAGTTCTAAAACAAGCACTCCACACACTATTAAGAGTTGGTTCTGATCTGGAGCTCATTCATTGGAAGGTTTAGAAATTTAGCCTTGGTCCCCCACACCATTGTTAGTTTTGTCAGTGTTTAAAAACAGTTTGTTTTGGGAAATTCGTTTTCAAGTCATGAAAAATCAGATTGATGTACGTGGAAAGGTGAGACAGGCTAGGGCTGTGTGCATATAAGATTGTGTAATCCGCTTACATGTGTATTGAAGATTGTTTACAAACTGTAGGTACAGTAGATCATTAACGAAGACTGAAAAGAGTAGTGGCATCCAAGTGGTTGACGTTAGAGTCTGAGAGACACATGATGGGATCTACCTGATGGGTAGGAGTGAAACCAGTTTAAGTATGTTCCCCTATTCCAGAACACTGGAGTTTGTTTAACAAAATAACATGATCAACAGTATCAAAAGCCTTTGCAAAATCTAGTAATATTGCACCAATACGTTGTCCCCGTTCCTTTCCACACAGGATCTTATTGCAAACTTTTAGGAGGCTAGTTACCGTGGAGTGTTTTGAGCGAATGCCAGATTGACATTGGCTAAGAGAATTTTTCTTGGATAGTATTGGGAGAAGAGAGTTTGGCCTGTAGTTGTAGACCATGTTTTTGTCCCTACTTTTGAAGATTGGGACTACTCTGGCAGTTTTCCAGGTCTTTGAGATATGGTCTGCAGACAGGATAGAGTTGATTAGGGAAGCACGTGGTATGGCAATGGCTGGGGCACCGAGCCAGAGGAACTTTGATTGCAGTAGGTTAGTTTTAATTTGAGGCGTACATGTGTAATCTCCTCTTCAAATACTGGAACAAATTGAAAATTGGGAGAGGGTGGGACTACAGGGGTTCTCAAAAAGCATTAGTCAAGCACATTAAATATGAAGAGTAAGTTTAATGACTTAAAAAAGTGACCTTTTTTGCACTCTATTGAACCTCTTGATTTTCAGTGTGATTGACTATTGCTGTTTGATGACCAGTGTATCTTGACCAGATTTTTTTGTCTTCGCACCCAGCTCTATTGCTTGTTACCTTTTTCAGACCCCAGTTGTGGGCATTCCAAGATGCTGGTTTGAGAATCCTCTTTTACTATAGGGGTTCTCCCAGATTGAGCTTCATGTTTGTAGTTTCTGTTGCGCTTTGCTAAAAGGGAAGTAGCACACCCCACAAAGTATTCACTGAATGTGTTTGCTATGTCAGTGGTATCATCCTTTTTGATATTCGATGGTTGTTGATGGCTAGAAGGCTGGAATATTTTGGTGATGACCTTTTAGAAGTTTACTGTATTTGATATTCTTTGGTGAAGATAATCAGAGTAATATTGGGCTTTTGCTAGTCTTGTGTATGTATTCCACAGGCATCTGTAGTTAAGATCCTTGGTAGTGAGAGTTACTTTGTATATTTTACCACAAGGCATCTCTAAAATAGTCATGCGCAATAAGGTCGGTTGTAACCTACGGAAGGTGGGTCCCCCGTACTCTCACTCTGCAAAGCGGAGAATGGGTATCACAGAGTTTTAAGAACTCTGTTTCAAAATTATCAAGAGCAGAATCAGGGTCAGGTATCAGGTTGATTCTGTACCAAGGGCATCTGGTAAGGTCAGCCAAAAACTGTTGTGGGTTAAAGTTTCTAAATGTTCTAATGAGGAGAGCTATAGTGCTTGATTTGGGTGGTCTGATTTTCCTTACTCCGCACACTATTGCATGGTCACTGAAACTGTCAGATAGGATGCCAGAGGATTGGATTCTATTGGGACTAGGGGATAGAATCTAGTCTAGCAAGGAATGGTTGTGAGATTTTAGGTTTGTGCGAGTGGGTTGGGAAATGAGTTTGGTTAGGTTTAGTGACTTGAGTTGTGTCTGAATTCTATTGTTTTTAGGGTCAAGCTGATTGAGGTTGAAATCCCCAATAACTAACTCCTGTTCAGAGATGAAATTTAGCCAAGAAACTGAATGATATGAGTCAGGGATTAAAGCGGGACTTTAGTGGGGTGGTAAATGCCAGCAAAAAGAATGGGCTTAGAAAAGGAGAGGCAAATTTTACCAACTGGGATTTTAAAAGAGGATAGGCTTGGGGGCCAATATAAGTTAACACCACATCTCCTCTCTGATCTATCATTCCTAGAAATGGATTATCTCTGAATGGCGATGGTTGCATCGGGGTTTTTAGGAGTTAGCCATGTTTCTATGAGAATTATGGCTTTGGGCTTATATACAGTATCGTTCCCTTAGTTCATCCAGTTTGGCTCAGCAGGCTATGTATATTTATATGGGCAACAGAGAGCCCTTTTTAAAATTTGAAAAGGGCATTCTCAGGGGCATGGGATAGAGTTGAAAAGGAAGGGAATGGTTGAGTTCAATATCCCCTACTAAATAGAGTAACAGTATAAATAAAAATGTGAGTAATTGTTTGCAGGCTGTAAGGTTGTGATGTTTGCCATTAGAATGAGTTTCAGAGTTCTCCAGACGAATATCCAAAAAGGCGGGGGAACCGTACACAGAGGTATGTGGGAGAGAAACTACATAGGGCAGTACAGCAATGGCATTGGATTTTCACACAGCATATGTATTTCTACAATGATTATACTCACAAGGGAGTAACCAAATAAGACATATCCCAATCAGTGGCAGTGCAGTGGGTCTAGTAGTCTCGGGAATCTCAGGAAACGAAAGCAGTGATAGCGCACTGACTCACGTAGTTTCAGCCCTGTTCGGTGACTCATAGAATACAGACGGAACCAGATAGGGCCTATCCTTCATTGCTGGGAGGCCGTAACAGGAAGTGACAAACCTGTGGTGAGATCGCGATTTACCCAACCCGCAGAAGTGTCACTGCTCATTTTTTTTCTGCATGACTAAAAGATCTGTGACCGTGTAAGCCTTGAATTAGGATAGTTTTTACATTTTATAAATGTAACATGGCTGGCCCTGTTGCTTCTCTGCCTCCTGTCACACAAGCCCTGATAGGCTGTGATAGAATGATCCAGGGCCATTGCTGAAAACCTCTGCACACGTCTCCTACAGGGACCAAGGCTACATTTCGAAAGCTACAGATCAGAACCAAGTCACTACTTTTAAATATATGTACACATGGTTTGACTCCCATTTAACATTTGGGTTGCACATTAAAATCCTGACTTCCAAAACCTATGCCAAACTGGGTGTACTTTATAGGAACAAATCCTCCCTAATAACGCTGGTCAGAAAGTGCATCGCACAGCAGATGCTAATGCCAATTATAGATGTAACAGTGTTTCCCCCACCCGTTGGGAGATTCTGCCATTACAGCGTGTGTGGTGCATGCTACCTGTTGGTAAGCTGGATTGCCGAGTTGTCCGCCGATGGTTGTGGGGACACAGGGCAGGTTTCTGGGGTACAAACCTCACATGGTTCTCTAGCAGTGCAGCACCTCCATCTGCCGTAGGCTCCAGATGTATGGAGGCGGTCTCCTACAATAGAAATACTCCCTCTCCTTCCCCAGTAAGATCACACACAAGGCAGGAGGTATATGAACAGGAATCAACGCTCAGGCACTCTCCTGTGTGACCAGCCTCTCATGGGGAGAGGCACACCTGAATTTGGGAGGCAATGCCCCCTAACTACAACCAGGAGGAGGGTGCCAGGTGTGACCAAGGATTGGGTATACATAGGCCTAGTTCCACCTCCTCCTGTCACTCAAGGGTACTGCAGGGAGTGGGGAAACCCATGATTAGTACTGGCAAGCCTGTTCTTACGAGGGCTTACTGCCAGGGAGGGCAGACTGGTAGCCAAGAACCAGTCCTGGCTACACTAACTATGGGGACATTGTACGTGGTACAGCACACCAAACTTACCTTAGCTAGCTAGACAGCCTATACAACTCAATATGCTGCTTTGTGCTCCGATGTAATACAACACACATCACTGCAAAATGCTCAAAGAACTAGATTGGCTATCACTTGAGTGTAGGCAAAAAGTAACATTTTCTTGCCTTCAAATACTTTCTGGGCAAGCTTCCAGTCTATCTGAACAGCTCCTCACCCCTACCACATGCAGCACTTATCACCTGAAATCTGACTCCAAAAGACTGACGGTCCCAAGGTTCCACACAGTATGTGACCGCTCCTCCTTCTCTTACCAGGCACCTCACAACTGGAACCATCCACCACTCTCTCTAGGTGACCTAATCACATCTCTTGGGTTCAAATATTACCTCTATGCTGTTGACACACAAATTTACTTTTCTACCCCTGACCTTACACCTGCTGTACAGACTAAAGTTTCTGAATGTCTCTCTGCTATATCATCCTGGATGGCCCTCCGCCGACTTAAACTTAACATGGCAAAAACAGAGCTCCTCATACTTCCTCCCAAACCTGGCCCTATTTCCTCCTTCCACATTACTGTTGGAAGTACTATCATTCACCCAGTAGCCCAAGCACACTGCTTAGGGGTCACACTCGACTCCTCTCTCACATTTTCTTCTCACATTGAAAATGTTGTTTTTTCCACCTCAAGACCAGGGCAGCCAGTCAGTCACCCAGGCACACACCTACCCAGGCAGTCACCCACCCACTCAGGCAGTCAGTCAGTCACCCAGTCAGTCAGTCAGTCACCCAGCCAGTCAGTCACCCACCCAGCCAGGCAGTCAGTCACCCAGGCACACACCTACCCAGGCAGTCACCCACCCAGTCAGTCAGTCACACAGGCAGTCAGTCACCCACCCAGTCAGTCAGTCACCCACCCAGGCAGTCAGTCACCCACCCACCCACCCAGGCAGTCAGTCACCCACCCAGGCAGTCAGTCACCCACCCAGGCAGTCAGTCACCCAGGCAGTCAGTCACACAGGCAGTCAGTCACACAGTCAGCCACCCACCCAGGCAGGCAGTCACCTGTCTTTTGTTGAAAATATAAAAATAAACAGAATGCATTATAATGTTTTTTTTCATATTACAAAGAAAAAAACAGTTAGTAAAAGTTGAGCGCTAAAAAATATTTTTTCGTGGTAGGTGCGCTATGGGTACGGGGGGCGGGGGGGGTCTGCTCCTTTCATTTGTCCTGGGCCCCATGATTTCTGTTGGCGGCCCTGGCGGCCATAAGAGTGTTTTTCAGGGTTCTCCAGTCCTCTAAGATTCTCCGATTCTAAGTTTCCAGTTGCAAGTCTCCAGCAAGAAAAGGGCTGCTTCAGCGCAAAGCTGCTTGGAATATTTTCTGTCCTGTTTTTGCAACTGTTATCAAGGATATGATTCCCTGCAGCTAGGAGAATCTAGGTTGTTACCCCAATTCTCAAGTAAGTGTGTCTTTTTGCTGTAGTTTGTGTAACATTGTGTGTTTGCCTTTTCCTGTGAATAAATTTACAATTTATTTCATTAATTCGTTTTGCTCCATGTATGATCCTGGTAAAAAGATGTCAATGACCTGGTCTCCCGTGACAAGCTGCAACAGCCTCTGGATTTGCCCAGTCTAGAGAACAAGCGGGAGTTCACAGTCGATACAACACACAGGCAAAAACATCCAAGTCGTACAAGAAGTGATTATTCAAAGTAATGAATACAATCTAACACTCAATTGAGGATTCGTAGATTACGAAAACGCATTTGATTCTGTCTACACCTCAGGCATTTTAAATGCATTAAGTAGACAGTGTTGAAAGTGTACATTGATGTTATAAGGAACACAAGAATGCCACATCATCCATTACATGAACATATCAGCAAGATAAGGTTTAGCAAGGGAGTGCGGCAGGGAGACACCATGTCACCAAAGCTTTTCACATCAACATTTGGAGAATTGTTCAAGACATTAAATTGGGAGAAAAAAAAGGAATCAACCTCAAGTGAATACTTGAGTCACTTACGATTTGCTGCTGACATTGTTATATTTGTTATAAGTTATTATATTGTTATAAGTCCAAAAGATCTCCAGAACCAAAGAAGAGAACTTGCTGAAGCAAGTAATAAAGTGTCCTCCATATAAATCTCAGCGAGACCAAAGTGATGTTCAACAAATGTCATCTCTACAAAAATCGAAATAAATGGAATTGAACTAGAAGTCGAAGACTGTCTACTTTGGCCGACAAGTAACAAGAGGTGGGAACCTTTTTAATTAAATAAATAGGAGAATGAAGATGGGATGGAGGCATTTGGAAGAAACAAGACAATCTTTCAAGGGAACCTTCCACTGCTGTGCCTCAAGAGGGAAGTTTTAGACTAGTATATTCTGCCCGTGCTCACGTATAAATGTGAAACTTGGACCCTAAATGTGAAGATATTTCAGAAGCTTCAGACAACTCAAAGAAGTATGGAGAGATGCATGCTGGGTATTACCCGGAGACAGGAAAAAGAATACATGGGTTTAAAACTAAACAAAAGTCTGTGACATCATTACACGGGGAAAGAAATTAAAATGGCGGTGGGCTAGACATATTACAAGAAGAAACGACCATCGTTAGACAAAGATGGTACTCGACTGGATTCAAAGGCAAATTAAAAGACCAAGACGACTACAATCCTCCATTAATATGTAAGATGGGAGGATTAACTCAGAAAATGTGTTGGACCAATGTGGAAAAGAAGGGCTGTAACTGCAGTATTTGTAAGATTATTGGGGAGGCTTCATCCAGCAGTGGGGAGACACGTCTGAACATGATTATGTTGCTCATAAATACACACACACACACACACACACACACACACACACACACACACACACACACACACACACACACACACACACACACACACGTTGATGTCATATTTCAACCACAATACAGCTTATTTTCTACATAATATACAGAGTTCCTGGTGTGTGTATGTATGGACAAAAATATAAAAAAACTTTGGAGCCAGTCTGAATTTTTGGGAGCCAGTTTGTCTCCCAAATATGCACAGTAACAGACACACACACGCACACTAACCGACACACACTCATACAAACTCTTCCCCTCCCTTTCCCCGTCACAAGTAAATCTGTACTGGGAGAAATGAGCAGGAGTGGGCAGTCACGAACGCTCCCCCTACGCCTCTCCCCTTAACTTGCCTCAGTTCCATCCCCATCTCCTGATGGACTTAACCAAAATGCTGACTGACCTGTCAGTCACTGCCATGACCAGTACAAGCTTGAAACAGAATAGGTTGCGGGGTTGCTGGTCATCAGGTTAGTCTGCACCACAACTCAGGCATCAGCACTTAACTTTTTGACAAACAGGTGCCTGGGATTTTTCCACGTATGTACGTACAGGCAGTCCTTCGTTATCCGACACAATGCGTTACTCAAAATGGCGTTGGATAGTGAAACGTTGTAAAGCGAAACACGTTTTCCCATAGGAACACTGTTTACATGACAGGTTCCATTCCTGAAGGCATTTTTTTTTCCAAACATTTTTATTGGGTAGATACACAGTTACATATATGCAAGTGTCAACATTTACATCCCAATACATTACACCATTTTCAAGTTTTGTGGAAGAGGGGCAAGGCAACTTGCCCATAAGGAGCACTTCCCAAAGAGGGGGAAGCTTAGTATAGATCCAAAGTAGGGAGAAGATGAGAGAGAACGAGGAGGGGGGGGAAAGGGAGGGAAGGGGGGGGGGGGTATATCTCCTCTGGGCGGCCTGCGGCCAGTTATTAGGGCTAATAGTCCTCTATGGGGGGATTCCTGTTTTGACCAGGGGGGGGGGGGCCCTTGTCCAATAGTGTCAGCCACGGTTCCCAAACCCTTTCGAATGGTTTAGTTTTTTGCTTTAGATAGGCTGTAAGCTTTTCCATAAGCATCACTTCGTTGATTCTTTTTTTTATCATTCCCTTAGTGGGGGGGGCTACCTTCTTCCAGGAAGACGCTACTTCACATCTCGCCGCTGTGAGGATAAAGGAGATCAATTTCCTAGTTGGTCGACCAATTTCCTCAGTTGGTCTGGCCAGTAGGTAGGTCAGTGGCTCAATGGGTAGCTCGAGGTCTGTGACCTCTTTTATTAAATTTTGGACCGTAGTCCAGTATTTCTTAATTTCTGGACATGTCCACCATATATGGGCCATGTCTCCCCTTTGGCCACAGCCTCTCCAGCACAGATCCGATGCCAGAGGGTAGATATGTTTTAATCTCACTGGCGTGAGATACCAATAGAAGAGTACTTTATAGATGTTTTCCTTTGTGGTGGTGCAAATAGATGTCTCAGCGGCCGCTCCCCAGATTTCTTCCCAATCTTCCTCCTCAATAGTTATATTCAGGTCGGCGGCCCATTTAAGCATGTAATCATGTTGAGGAGGTCCCTCCCTTGTCTCCATTTCCGAATAGATCTTGGAGATTAGTCCCCTTTGGTCTGAGTCAGACTTGCATAGTCTCTCGAATCTAGTGGGGAATGGAAATTCCGGGTTTGGAGAAACCTTTTGAGCAAAATGTCTAATTTGAAGGTACTTAAACGCATCCAGATTCGGTATCTTATATTTTGCTTTCAAGTCCCGGTAGCTTAGGAGACTTCCAAGACTCATTATGTCCATCAGTGTCTTTATCCCTTTTGATTTTAATTGGTCAAACTGTTTTGATGCACACCCCGGGGGGAATTTAGGATTATCAAATATTGGTGTAAGTTGTGAGCAAGTAGAGGCGAGCTTATATTTGAGTTTAGTTTTTAGCCAGACTTCCCATGTGTGTCTTGCCGTTCTTAATTTAAATTTTTGCGGTGGCATATCTCCTCTTTCCATACTCCATAGGCATGCTGGCAGAGAAGGCATTTTAGCATAGTATGCTTCTATTTGGAGCCAACATCTTTGGGTCGAATCTATATTCCATAGTACCGCTTGCTTTAGTTGAGCAGCCTGATAATATTTTTGGATATCTGGGACCCCCATGCCCCCTCTCCGCCGTGGTGACAACAGGACTGATCGGGCTACTCTGGGTCTTTTGCCTTGCCAAATGAAATGGAACATCCTGTTTTGGATGTTTTTAAGCTCTGACAGGGAGGGTTTGAAAAAAATACAATAATCTTGGGAGTATGTTCATTTTTAGAGATATCATCCTTCCGATCCACGATATCTGATAATCACTCCCAGGTATTTGATGTATGAAGGGCTCCATTTGTATGCAAAATTTATTTTAATTAGTTTCACTTCTGGCTCTGTTAGGCTGAGATTTAGGGCCTCTGATTAATCACTATTAATTTTGTATCCCGATATACTGTACCCCCAAAATCCTCAAGCTCCTTTTGGAGGTTAGGAAGGGAGGTTTGGGGCTTGGTTAGCGTTAGAATAATATCATCGGCAAACAGGGACATTTTGTAGTTTGTTTTTCCAATCGTTATGCCCTGGATATTTATGTTATTTCGAATTTTAGCCGCCAAAGGTTCTATGGTGAGAGCAAAGAGGAGGGGGGAAAAGGGGCAACCCTGTCTTGTACCATTTCTTATTTGGAATCTCTCTCAGTTTCCTCCTGGCAATTTTACAATTGCTGATGGATTCTGGTACAGCGCCTGGACTCCTTCTAGGTATGTGTCTTTGAAGCCGAATTTCTCTAACGTTTTGGTAAGGAAAAGCCAATCAATTCTATCAAATGCCTTCTCTGCATCTAAACTTAGTAACATTGCCTTGGAGTTTGTAAGATGGACGTGTTCAATAATGTCAAAAATCTTTCTGGTATTGTCTGAGGCTTGACACCCCAAGACGAACCCTACCTGGTCAATGTTTATTAATCTTGGCAAAATGGGGTTCAGCCTATACGCCAGGATTTTACTATATAGTTTCAGATCATTATTTAGAAGTGAAATGGGTCTGTAGCTCCCGCATTGTGTTGGGTCTTTCCCTTCTTTATGAATAATAGCCAGGTTAGCTAGGGACATTGATCGCCGTACCTGAGAGTGTTCCATACACCACAAGAAATCTACCCTCTGGATCTATTACTGTTTTTGTTAGACTGAAAGGGGTTCCTTGACGGACTAAAATTGCAACTCCCCTTTTTGTACTGCTAAATGAGGAATAAAACCCCAAGGGGAATGCGTTTTGGAATGTTTTGGGCGGATCTTGAGATGTAAAATGCGTCTTCTGGAGGAAAATGATATCTCCGCCAGACCTCTTCATTTCTTGAAGAGCTAATCGTCTTTTTCTATTGTTTTGTAGGCCTTTTACATTAAGAGAGACCAATTTGATTGCAGATTTGCTAGCTATAGGGGCTTTTATCAGCAAAGTTTTTTAGGGCCTCACCTTTCCCAACAGCGAGGTCCCGCAATAGTGCTTCATTATATCCTTTAGGACGTGGGGCCGTGTGATCTGTGGGGTGTGTGCCCCTACGTTAGGGTCGCCCCCCCAGGGGAAGGGGGGGAGGAGGAGGGAAGGGGGAGGACGGGGGTGGGTAGGGAGGAGGGAGTCCTGCTGGGACAGTGTCAGCAGGGGGTTGTGAGAAGGAAAAAGAAAAGGACTAGGCTTCTGAGTGGCCTAGCACAAGTAGTGACCGGTAGTCTACTAGCCAGTTGTTGGGCTTAAGGCCCTTGGGAGGTGATTCCGGGTCTGTCTCCTCTCTGGCCTGGCAGGGAGGCGTGGGCCCTTACTTAGTGTTGTTGAATACACCTTGGATTCTGGCTCTGGGGTTTAGGTTGGAGCCGCGATTAAGAGGTCCTTTTAAGTTCAATTGGGTGGCGCGGCGGAGGGGAAGGATTCAGGGTGGGGTTGGAGGTGAGGTCGGGAGAAGGAGGGGAGGGAGGGCAGGGTGGGGGGGGAGAGGGGGAAGGGGGGGAGGGGAGAGGGGGGAGGGGATGTGAGGGGTAGTAGTGGGGGGGGAGGAGGGGAAGAAGAGAAGGGGGGGGGAGTAGTGGGGGGGAGTGAGGGGAAAGAAGAGAGGGGGGTAGTGTAGTAGTGGGGGAGGGGGGGGGGAGAGGGAACATGTTTATGTGAGTTGGCGGAGGAGGCCTCATATCAATTATAAACAACATTTCAACACAGAGGGGTTAGTGAGTCGGGAACCAGAATCAACAATGCCGATAACTTTCAACCTACCCCCGCGGGGTAACAGACAGGCACATATAACTTATGTTTCAACTTGGAGCACCCATGCTGGTAAGGGGGGGGGAGGGGGGGGAGGAGGGGGGGAAGGAGGGAGGGGGGGGAGGGGGGGGGGGGGGAAGCAGGGGGGGGGAGGGGGGGGTGAAGCGGGGGTAGGGGGAAGAGAGATGTGGGGAGGGGGGAGGGGTGTATGCTTGTGTGCATAGTATGACAACATCTCAAATCAGGGGGGTTATATAACAAGGAAACCAGAATCAGCAGTGCTGAGAACATTCAGCGTACCCCTAGGGGTTTCATTGCACCGGCACTTGTGATGTGTATTCACACCATGAGGAGACACCAGTGCAGGTAAGGGGGGGGGAAGGGGGAGAAGGGGAGGAGAGGGTGGGGGGGAGGGGGGATGGAGGAGGGGGGGTGGGGGGGGGAAGGGGGGAGGGAGGGGTGCATCTTTGTGTTAATCGGTGGAAGGCAGTCACATAACATATTATATCTCAATATCAACACGTGGGGGTTATATAACCGTGGAACCGATAACAGTAGCACTGAGAATTTTCAGCATTCCCCTATTGAGGTCACAATACCATATATAACTTATAATTCAAATTGGAACAACAGTGCCGGTAATCTTCGGCTTGTCCAGCGGGTGGCGCTCGCCGTATTACAATTGCGTGTGTACCTTCAGTGTGTACTGTGGTTTATCCACATTGGACTCTTTCCCTGAGCGCTTGGAGGGGAGCCATTGGGGGGGGCTGTAGAGGGGAGTGGGTTGGGGTGGGGGAGTGAGGGGGGTGGGGGAGTGAGGGGGGGTGGGAGAGGCGGGGGGGGAGGTTGCCTGTCTGTGTGAGTTGGTGAAGGCTAGTAGGCGAAGCCCAGTCCCATAACACATTATGTCCACATGTCAGCGCTAGGGGGTTACATACTCAGAGGACAGTAATCAACCATGTTGGAAACTCTCGACATTCCCCAGCTGGGGTACATTGCCTTATACAACTTTACGTTAGTGTGTTTGCGTTCAATTCCCAACCCAGTTGGGCCTAGTGCCCTAAACGTCTGATCTTTACTTCATGTGTCATGCCTCTATGCTTAGAGTGGTATCCTTTGACTTGTGCCCCTTTGTGCATGGGGCTTCCCGTTATTTGCTTTACGCGCCCACCTCTTAACCGGGGGGGGGGGGGGGGGCGGCAGACGGTGCGGCTTGGGGGGCCGGTGGGTTTTTGGGGGGGGGTCCGGCGTGGGTCATAGGGGGGGGGGTGTTCGGGGGGGCAGAGGGAGGGTAGCGTGACTGTACAAGCCCATATCACTCAGTAGCTATAGAAAAAAAAACCCCGCCACCCCCCCAAAGTCCCCACAAACCCTCCACCGTCTCCCGATCTACAGAGCTGGGCAGCCACTGGTTCCGTTGCGCTTCAGGGTCAGTGTTCCTCAGGCATGTCCCCAGCCGGGGAGCCGTGATCACAGGTCAGGAACTGGGTAGCTGTTCTTGCCATCCGGCGAGATGTCCTGCCGGGGGATTCGTCGGGTTGCATGGCGGGCTCGGAAGATCGCGCAGCGGTTCCTCGTCTCGCGGGAAGGGATCTGCTAAGCGGTCCACGTGGCATCCATCCTCTGGGGAAGTCGGAGTGAAGCTCCGTCCCCGGAGTGGGGTTGATCTCCGCAGCTCTTCCATCCGGGGAGCCTGGGGTAAACCCAAAATGTATTTATTTATTTGTCTTTTGTTGTCTTCTGCTGGAGGGCGGCGATCCTCTCGGACGCTCGAGCAGGGCCGTCTCTCTCTTCCTCGCGCCCCGGTGTGGGGGGGCCGACATCCATGACAGAGGGGGGGTTAGGCCTAACGCTTGGGCAAACGGCAACATGTCCTCGGGGTGCTTCATCGTGAAGAACCGTCCCCCCTTGTTCTCAACGAGTTTAAATGGGAAGCCCCATCGATATTTCACATCCTTCTCTCGCAGGAGGGATGTTAGGGGTTTCAGCTCCTTGCGTCGTAGTACAGTCATTCGCGAGAGATCGCTAAACAGTTGGATGGTTTCATCCTGGAAGGTGAGGGGCTCTATCTCGCGACTGGCCATTAGGAGTCTTTCTTTGGTGGAATAGCTATGTAGCTTCACGATTATGTCCCGTCTTCTCCTGGGGTCGTCTGATTTGGGCCCCAGGGCTCGGTGGGCCCTATCGATTTCGAGATCTCTCTCTGGTATATCTGCACAAATCATTGCAAACAGTTCCAGGAGGTATGCCTTTATTTGTATTGGGGAGACCGTTTCGGGGACATTCCTTATTCGGATGTTTTGACGCCTGTCCCTATTTTCTTGCTCTTCTTGGTTCTCCCTTAAGGCCTCGATTTCCTCCTTCAGGCGGGTAATTTCCTCCTCCGTCGCCGTCTGTCGGCTCAGAGCTCCCTCCACCTTGGTTTCTGTTTCAGCCGCCCTGGCTGTTAGAGAGGCGATTTCTTCCCTAATGTCCCGCACTGCTTCTTTAATGTCAGTTTGTAGGGATAGATGCAGTTTTTCGTGCATTGGGGCGAAGAGTTCCTCCATGTAGTCCCTTGTTAAGGGTTCTCTTGCCTCCGGGTGGTCGCTCTCCTGGTCTCTGGCACACGAGGGGGTCGGCGGGCCTCGTGCTCCGCCGCCATCTTGCCTCTTAGCCGGCTCCTCCTATTTCTTCTGGTGCGGCGAGAAGTAGTTTGATACTCCGTGAGCTGCCTGCTTCTTTCCCTTTGTTGTCATTCTGGGAAGCGTTTACCTCTGATCAGGGGTAAAAATGAGGGGGAAATTCGCGCTTTTAGGTGCCTTTCTTAATGTTTTATGCAGTCGGGTCCACGGAGCTCCTCATTCACCCAACCATCCCTGGTGACGTCACCGGAAGCCTCTCCCTGAAGGCATTTTTAATGCTAAATTACACAAAATATTTTACGCAGACAATAAGATATGCAGCACACACATAAATTATATAGTGCATATACTGTATTATATATATAATATAACATAATATGTAATATAACATAAAAATATAATATATTATATAGTATAATATAGTACAATATATATATTATATACACATAAATAACTTTGCAAAGCGTCGTAAGAGCGTTGGATAAGCCGTTTTGGCGTTGTAAAAATGAACATAGGTATGCATTGCATAGCGTTGGATAAGCCATTCGTTGTAAAGCGAAGCATTGTAAAACGAGGACTGCACAGGAATACCCCGGTTTAAGGACACTCACTTTAAGTACACTCGGAGTAAGGACATATTTTCAATAGACCATACCCCTGTGTCCGTACGCTCGCTTCGCGAGTACGGACACTTATTCTGCCCTACAGACCGCCGTAGTAGTGATGCGCTGATTCCCCTCGCCCAATAGGCAAACGCCATCTCGCGCATGCGCCTGTCAGCACGCCCTGAACAGCAATACCGGCTCCCTACCTGTACCGAAGCATCGATGTGGAAAAAAGGTAGTGCTTCACTTTAAGTGCATTTTCACTTTACATACATGCTCTGGACCCATTGTGTACATTAATGTGGGGTATGTATGTATATATGCTAGCTGTAACCGGCGTAACATACGCCGATCTAGCAGATCTTAACAGTTATAAATTAAACATTACTGTTTCTTTTCACGCCTCCCTGTAATGCATTGCTGTATTTTGTCCCCTCTTCCCCACCTTACTCCATCATGCCCTGCTCCTCCCCTATCTTTGCACTCTCTCCTCCCCTCTCTGTGCACTCCCTCCTGCCTCATGTGCACACTCCTCTCCATTCCCTTCTCCTCGTATTCCATCTGTCTCCTCCTCTCCTTGCTATCTCTCTCGGCCTCCCTCGCCCCCCCCCCTTTAGAGTGACCAAAATGATTTATTTAACACATGAACGTTTCAGTCCTATTCCAGGAATATATATATAGATATATTTATATAGTGAGAAGGGTAGCAGGATGTTGGGGTGTACAATGAGAGGTATAACAGGGCAGTGTGGAGGGCAGCAGGATGTTAGGGTGTATAGGGAGGGGAATAGAAAAGCAGTAGGGAGGGCAGAAGGAAGTATAGGGAGGGGTATAACAGGACAGTGAGGTGGGTAGCAGGATGAATGGGGTATAACAAGGCAAATGTTGCGGTGTATAGGGAGGGGTATAATGAGGCAGTGAGGAGAGCAGTAGGGTGTTGGGGTGTATAGGGTTGGATATAACAGGGCAGTGATAAGGGCAACAGGATGCTGGGGTGTACAGGGAGGGGTATATTGGGGCAGTGTGGAGGACAGCAGGATGCTGAGGTGGAGTCCATTGAGGGGAACAAAAAGGGGGGCAGTCGAATGTCGGGGAGATAGGGAGGGGTACATCAGGGCAGTGAGGAGGACAGAAAGATGTCAGGGTTACATAGTTATGTAACATGGTAAGTACATTCTACCTGTCTCTCTCACTGTTACGTAAGCCCCTAGTAAGTTCAGGGCAGTAACAGGTTAATTCTGTGGGTATTACACCCCCCTGTATCATCCTCCTGTGATGTCCAGGAGTGAGGTGGTGACTCATGACCTGTGTAGGCCTAGCAGGATGGGTACAGCAGATCATGAGCCTGCCCCTTCTGGAATAATCCTAATCATAGGAGTGTCCCAAATGTAGTCTAGCTCTGCCCTTTGAGGTGAGAGCATGGGCTGTCAGACTCTCCCATCGCGTGGATGAGCTGGCCCACCCTAGGCCAAAAGGCCTAGGGAACATCTAGACTCCAGGCCCCATACTACCAGGGCAACACAACCTGACGTCCTGGAATGTTGGACTGTATCATCTATGCTGTATGTGAGCTGTGCAGCATGTCCAATAAAGCAACCTGTTCATTATACCTCTGCCTGGGTGTCAGTTCCTGGGCAGGAGGAGTAAGGAGTGCAGTGGTGGGGACTGACATCACCGAGGATCCCATCACAGCTGGAGGCGCTCACGCCATGAACCAGAACCCAGAGACCACCCAAAAGCCTGCCCTGTTGCCCCTTATCACTGCGGCAGACTCAGCTCTTCCGTACTAGCAGGTATGCCTCAGCACCACACTAGCTAGTAATTCAGTCCTTCTCCCAGAGGGCAGGGGGGGGTTACAGTTACATAGTAGATAAGGTTGAAAGAAAAAGACTTGTGTCCATTGAGTTCAACCTATGCTAAATTTAGACAACAGATACTTTATCCTATATCTATATTTACTTATTGATCCACAGGAAGGCAAACAAAAACCCTAGTGACATATCATCCAATGATATCTCATAAGAGAACAAATACATTCCTTCCCGACTCCAATAGTTGGCAATCAACATTCTTCCCATGTTTACGTTTCCTTTCTAAAAAGATGTCCAACCATATTTTTGCACATATCTATTGTATCTGCCATCACAGTCTCCATGGGTAATTCCATATTTCAACTGCCCGTATTGTAAAGAATCATTTCCTTTGCTGCTGGTGAAATCTCCTTTCCGGCAACCTTAAGGGATGCCCCCGAGTCCTTTGTACTGGCCTTGGGATGAATAGTTCTTTTGAAAGCTCCTTGCACTGTCCCCAAATATATTTGTATATAGTTATCATATCCCCTCTTAGATGCCACTTTTCTAATGTAAACAAATCTAATTTAGCTAGCCTCTCGTCATAAGTTAGATTGTCCACCCCTTTATTAATTTGGTGGCTCTTCTCTGCACTCTCTCTAGTTCCAGAATGTCTTTTCTAAGGAGTGGTGCCCAACATTTACACCATATTCAAGGTGTGGTCTTACTAATGCTTTATAAAGGGGCATAATTATGTTCACTTCCCTTCCATCCATTGCCCGTTTAATGCAAGATAAGATCGTGTTTGCCTTTGCAGCTACTGCATGACTGTATTGTATTGTATGTCTTTATTTGTATAGCGCCATTAATGTACATAGCGCTTCACAGTAGTAATACGCGACAATCATATAAATAATAAATATAAATAACAGGTCATGAGAATGAGTGCTTCAGACATAAAAGTAACATTAAGGAAGAGGAGTCCCTGCTCGGAGGGGTTAACAATCTAATTGGTAGGTAGAAAGAACGTACAGAGACAGTGGGAGGGCATTCTGGTAAGTGCGTCTGCAGGGGGCCAAGCTTGATGTATCATGCGTATAGTATTAGCCACGGTGCTACTCATATGCTTCTTTAAGAAAGTGTGTCTTAAGGTGAGTCTTAAAGGTGGATAGAGAGGGTGCAAGTCGGGTATTGAGGGGAAGGGCATTCCAGAGGTGTGGGGCAGTCAGTGAGAAAGGTTTAAGGCGGGAGAAGGCTTTAGATACAAACGGGGGTAGAGAGAAGACATCCTTGAGAAGAACGCAAGAGTCGGGATGGTGCATAGCGAGAAATTAGGGCTGAGATGTATGGAGGAGCAGAAGAGCGTAAAGCTTTAAAAGTGAGGCGAATTGAGTCCGAGATGCGGGATTTGATCGGAAGCCAGGAGAGGGATTTCATGAGGTGAGACGCCGAGACAGATTTAAGACAGAATAGAGTGATTCTGGCAGCAGCATTTAGGATAGATTGTAGAGGAGACAGGTGAGAGGAAGGAAGGCCGGACAGCAGGAGGTTACAGTAATCAAGACGGGAGAGAATGAGGGCCTGAGTCAGAGTTGTAGCAGTCAAGCAACAGAGGAAAGGGCGTATCATGGTAATATTGCGATGGAAAAAACGACAGTTTATTGCTACCTTTTGAATGTGAGAGGAGAATGTGAGAGAGGAGTCGAGTGTGACAACTACGCAGAGTGCTTGGGCTACTGGGTGAATGATCGTACTTCTGACAGTAATGTGGAAGGAGGAAGTAGGGCATTAGGGCTAGGTTTGGGAGGAAGTATGAGGAGCTCTGTTTTTGCCATGTTAAGTTTAAGGCGGCGGAGGGCCATCCAGGATGATATAGCAGAGAGACATTCAGAAACTTTGGTTTGTACAGCAGGTGTAAGGTCGGGGTTGAAAAGTAGATTTGTGTGTCGTCAGAATAGAGGTGAAATTTAAACTCAAAAGATGTGATTAGGTCACCTAGAGAAAGTGTGTACATAGAAGAGAGAAGAGGTCCCGGGACAGAGCCCTTGGGTATCCCCCCAGAGAGATCGATAGAGGAGGAGGAGGTGTTAGCAGGAGAGACACAAAGTACGATGGGAGAGGTAGGACGAGATCAAGGATAAAGCTTTGTTACGAATACCAAGAGTATGGAGAATGTGAAAGAGAAGAGGGTGGTCCACTGTGTCAAATGCTGCAGAGAGGTCGAGTAATATGAGCAGAGTGTAGTTACCTCTGTCTTTGGCAGCATGGAGGTCATAAGTAATTTTAGTGAGGGCTGTTTCAGTCAAGTGAGCAGTGCGGAAGTCAGATTGTAGAGGGTCTAGGAGAGAATAGGTGTTGAGAAAGTAGAGCAAGCGAGAGAATACAAGACGTTCAAGGAGTTTAGAGGCAGGAAGGAGACAGGTTGATAGTTAGAAAGACAGGTAGGATCAAGCTTGCTGTTTTTGAATATTGGTATAACTGTTGCATTCTTGAAGGAGGATGAAAAGGTACCAGAGTAGAGGGATGAGTAAAAAATGTGTGTGAGCGTAGGGATTATAGTAGGAGCAATAGGTTTTAGGAGATGGAAGGGAATGGGGTCAAGAGGGCAAGTGGTAGAGGGAGAAGAGGAGATGAACAGTGACACATCTTCATCTGATACAGTGGAAAAAGAGTCAAGGAAGGCAGGAGGAGAGTAAGGAAGCGGTGTAGGATGGGAGGAGGAAACAGAGGGGATGTTCTGACATATGGATTCCACCTTTTTCTTAAAAGAGTCAGCAAAGTCCTGAGGTGAGATTGAGGAAGAAGAAGAGGCAGCTGAAGGTGGTTTGAGTAGAGAGTCAAAGACAGAGAAGGGTCGGCGTGGGTTAGACTTGTGTGTGTTGATTAATGAAAAAAAGTAGGTTTGCTTAGCTTGAGAGAGGGCAGACCGTGGGAACTATGCTAAGCCTGATGTCTACAAGCACTCCTAAATCTTCTCCATCAACGATTCCTCTAATTTATCCCCATTTCATTTGTAAGTACCCTGTTTATTCTTGTTTCACAAATGCATAACCTTACATTTATCTGTATTAAACATCATCTGCATTTATTTGCCCAAGTTACCAGTCTTCCCAAATCCTTTTGGAGAGAAATTACATCCTGCTCTGATTCTACTACCTTACACAATTTACTATCATCAGCAAAGATGGAGACTTTGCTCTCGATGCCAACCTCAATTAATAAACAAGTTAAAAAGCAGGGGTCCCAGTACTGATCCCTGAGGTACTCCACTACCAACTTTAGCCCAACCTGAACATTTTCCATTTATGACAACTCTCTGTTGTCTATCCTTCAAACAGTTTTCAATCCAGGTGCATATATTTATATAATCCAAGTTGCTTAATTTTGTACACCAACCTCTTGTGTGGAACCGTATCAAAAGCCTTTGCAAAATCTAAGTAGACTACATCTACTGTATTACCCTGGTCTAAATTCCTACTTACCTCCTCAAAGAAATGAATATATTAGTTTGGCATTATCTATCCTTCATAAATCCCTGCTGACTATTACTAATCATTTTGTTTTCCATTAGGTATTCCTGAATATTATCCTGTATTAAACCTTCAAGTAGTTTCCCGACAATTGAAGTCAGGCTTACAGGTCTGTAATTCCGCAGTTGTGATCTAGCTCCCTTTTTTAAATATAGGCACCACATCTGCTTTACGCCAATCTTGTGGTAATGAGCCTGTGGAAATGGGAGTCCTTGAATATTATGTGAATGTGTATATAGATGGGGTATATGAGGGCAGTGCAGAGGAGGGCAGGATGTTGGGCTGTATAGGGAGGGGTATATAAGGGCAGTGCGGAGAGAAGGATGTTGGGGTAAAGGGGCCTCTAGACAGTCTGAATTTACGCTTAAGTTGGCAACTTCACTCCTTAAACAGCCCACACAACATATTGTAGCAACCATTTCCTCCCCCAAAACAGCACCTCCCATAACTCACCATACACGTAGAGCGTATAATCAGCTGATGCGCTTCCCACAGCATTGAACGCCTCACAGCGGTATGTGCCGTTATCAGTCTTGTTGAGATTGTTGATGAGCAGATTGTCACCTGAGATGATAGCATGTTCAGGAAGATCATCGTCCACGCGTTGCCACAAGACTCTCTCTGGCCTGCGGGGTCAGAAAAATCCAGGAGAAAATTTAAGCAGAGAAGGTAAGAGTCTGAAGGCACTGCCCACAATCCTATGGAGAGAGGCAGAGATTCCGTCACTAACGTCACACGTCAATGTCGGTGTCAGACGTCAATCTCCGAAATACACTTCCCAACGTTACAACCTCAATGTCAACGTCACGCCATCCCAACGTAGGGTTGGGTGGTATACCGAAATACCATGATAATGTAATCTCCTGCTGTGCCGATATGGGCATTTACCTGTTATCGCGGTATTTTAGGGTGTCAGCTCCTGTGGTAACAGTGTGCAGTGTGATAGCAGCCGTGTTGTGCTGTTTATCTCCCCAAGTTCTCACCCTCCATTCCTGCTTCTGAATGCTGACTTAGGGGGAGGGGGAGGACAGCAGGGCCAGTGAGTTTATGAGAGCAGTCGGCTGCTGTGAAAGGTATGAACTACTCTGCACTTAGGTTAACCCCTTTCCCACCCTCACCCTGGGACCCTTAACTCCTTCCCCTCTTCTCCCCTGGGGCACATAACCCCTTCCCCATGGGGCCCTTAACCCCTTCCTCCTTCCCTCCATGGGGTGCTTAACCCCTCTACCCCCTGGAGCTCTTAACACTTTCTCCTCTACCCCTAGGGCCCTTAACCCCTTCCCCTCTCCATCCTGGGGCCCTAAACCCCTTCCACCCTTCCAACCTCCTCCTTCCTCTGGGAATCTTGACTCCCCCAACCATGTCTGAACTTCCCCCTTTTTTACCTACAGTATATTGCTTCCATGACCCCAACATCCCATCACTCTCATCCTTAGATACTCCCTCCATTTAAAAACACATTTAATTAAAAAAAAATTAAACAGATATTTTCGACAATTATTAAGAAAATGTGTTTTTAAATGGGAGTATCTAAGGGTGAGGGTGATAAGATGAGGGGTGGATGGATGAGTGGGATGTTAGGGTGTTGGGAGCAGTGTAGGAGAGAAAATGTGAAGTGCTGTCATGGAAAGGGTTTGGAAATGAAGGACCCTTTGCTCTAGTAAATCTAAAAATATATATATATATGCACGCACGCAGGAGAAGCGGAGGACAGAAGAGAGCAGGACCCAGATCGGAGAGCACATAGAGGTAAGGGATTTCACTCCCAGCCCCGATTCCGTTTAGTGGTCTGCATTTGCCCATCACACTCCACTCTCAATGTTGCTTACATTTGATACCTATGGGTACTTAGACTGCAAACCTGAGCGCAAGACAGCTTTCTGTTCTACTTACACTCCAGATGTGCCCACGCGGCTGTGGGTGGCATTATATATCTATCTCGGCCTCGCGGTCACGCCTTGTTTGTGGTGAGCACGCTGTTACCGTATGCTCAGCCCCACAAACATGGACCCCGCTAAGGTGGGGCGATTCTTGAGCACGCACGCCAGCATATTTTCAAAAATTGAGAAATATTTAGAGCAGAATGATCGACGCATGGATCTTTAACAGCAGAATCTTCCTAGTCCTGTTCCTTCAGGTCCTTCTACTACCACGTCAACCCTTATGCCTTCTGAACTCCGACTTCTGACACCCAATCATTATAGTGGAGATCCCCACGGGTGCCAAGGGTTTTTGAACCAATGCTTCATTCAGTTCGAAATTATGCTCTCTCTTTTCCCTTCTCAAAGATCCAACGTGGTGTACATCATTTTGCTACTCACCGATGATGTCCTGGTCTGGACTTCCCCCATCTGGGAACAAAGATCGGACCTCACACAGGATATCGGAAACTTCGTCCGGGAATTTCGCAGAGTCTGACACACCTGGTCGCAAGGTAACTGCGGTTTCTTCTCCTTTTCACATTTACCAGGAGAATCGACCTGTCGCTAGATATGCCCTTGAGTTCCACACTATCATGGCTGAGACCGGATGGAATAACGAGGCATTGTCGGCCACTTTCTGGCAAGGTCTGTCAGAGACTCTAAAGGATGAACTTGCTGCACATGAGCGTCCTATGGATCTCGAGGACCTTATCGCCTTATGCATACGCGTGGATCAACGGTTGCAGGAAAGGAGGTCCGAAAGATCCCGTCATCGCCAACTTTCTCCGAGATACCCTTCCCTTCACGCTGGTACTTCTGAATCCCTTCAGCCAGATATTCCTCAGCCCATGCAACTAGGTGGTAATAAACTATTTTCCTCCGAGAAACAACGCCGACGCAACGCGGGTCTCTGCTTGTACTGTGGCAATTCCGGACATCAGGTACTCAATTGTCCCCACAAGTCGGGAAACGCCAATTCCCAATGAGGTCCAGGGGAATTACATTGGGAATAGTCTCCACTTCCCCTATAACAAAGAAAGTCTTGCCAACCAGGATCTTAATCCCTGTTTCGCCTTACCGGCGAGAACTTTCATGTCACTCCCCTAGCGTTTGTGGATTCCAGGTCGGGAGGCAACTTTATTGACCAAGGCTTTACTGAAAGGAACAACATTCCTCTCGTCCACAAGAGGTACCCTATAGGCTTAGAAGCTATTGATGGTCATCCACTACAACCAGCCTTCATATCTCTACAGACTACTCTCTTCCACTTACGTGCGGGTGAGGACCATACGGAGGATATTCATCTGGATGTCATTCACCCCCCATCCGTCGAAGTGATCATCGGCCTTCCATGGCTTTAACGTCACAATCCCCGAATAGATTGGACCAATAAGGAACCTGTCCTGTGGAGCGCTTCTTGTTCTGAAAACTGCGCTGTGTCCACCAAAAAGATATGCGGACTGGCTGCTCCTGAAAAAGAAAAGAGGTCCTTACCGGAGGTATACGTCGAATTCCGTGATGTTTTTTACAATCAGAGGTCCTGCCGCCGCATCGTCCTTTCGTCTGTCCCATTGACCTTTTACCCGGTTCAGTTATCCCTAGGGGAAGCTCTTATTTGCTCTCTCTTCCAGAGACTAAAGCCAGATTCAGGAAAATCTTCAAAAAGGCTTTATCCGGAAATCTTCTTCTCCAGTCGGAGCCGGGTTCTTTTTTGTAAAAAAAAAAGGACAGATCTCTTTACCCCTGTATCGATTATAGAGGTCTTAACAAAATCACCATTAAGAATCGCTACCAATTACCTTTGATTTCGGAACTCTTCGACCGCCTTCAAGGGGCTACCATCTTCACCAAATTGGACTTGCGTGGTGCCTACAATTTGGTGAGAATTTGCCAGGGTGACGAATGGAAAACAGCCTTTAACACACGAGACGGGCATTATGAGTACCTTGTCTTGTCCTTTGGTCTCTGCAATGCGCCTGCCGTCTTTCAAGACTTTAGCAATGAAATCTTCAGAGATCTCCTCAACCAGTTTCTTATTGTTTCCTTGGACAAAATAATGATTTTTTCAAGTCCGTTCAAGAACATGTCGGCCACATCAAAAAGGTACTACTACGCCTTCGTGAAAACCATTTGTTGTCAAACTGGAAAAATTTCACTTCCATCAAACTTCAACGGCTTTTCCTGGATATATCATCTGACACCGGCCTCACCATGGATCCAGCCAAGGTGAAGGCGGGGGCATTCTCCACGACCGTCTCCTGCCAGAGATAACTGCACTTTAGGCATCCCCCGGCACTCTGTTTAATATTGGGTACTCGTTTTGGAGCTGCATGGAAAAACACACGGACTATACTCTATGGGCAAACTACACCAGCAGCGACAGGGGTAACTAGTGGAGCACTACAATGCTACTCTCCACCTGCACCCTCTTATCTTACCTTACAACGGGTAACCTCTTAGTGTCAACATCTATTAGGTGATATTTTCAACACCAACCCAGAACACTTTTGACCAGATAGTAACTGACCAAGTAGAACTTTAGACGTTATTCCTTTGTTTAAATAGGATATCTACTGTCAATGTGGTTGTGAAGGGACTTTCTTTTCAGCTATTCACATTAGCTTTTGCAAGTATAATTATTTGAGTATACTGAGAATTGACACTATACATTGTTGCAACTTTATATGATACTCTACTCAGCTGCTTGACTAGATTCAGTAATATCCATGTACCTGCCTTTGGTTGTATTCACACATTACTTTGGGAAAATACATCATACATTGTTGTTATTTAATGTTGCCACTGTGTTTTTAGTTACACTATTGTACTGCTTCTTGGTGTTTAGTTGAGTATGCTATGGGAACAGATTTGTTACACCACTGAAAGTTAGGAATGACATTGTATATATACCATGTTGGGTATCGTGCATCCATCACTGCTGTAGTTTCATCTATGCTGTTGCTTTATATAGGCTTCAGCCCTTTATTTGCAGCATATTCTTATTGCCCTATTTCATTAGTGTTCATTATTCATAGGTCAGCTTTATCTCCTGGGTTGGGTGGGAATGCATTATGTTTGCTCCGTCTCCCAGTACTGGGAAAGCTGTGTGGGTTGCCTCCATTGGCAGTTAGTTTAACCTTATTGTGGTTAGTCTACATATATACACATTTTGTTAGTAAATTATAGAAACACATTTACATTCCCTGAATTATCAGTTTTTTCATGTGTATATGAGACGGTCCATTACATTTTTAGTGCTTTTATTCTAGTTTGTTAGCATTGTTCTTGTCTACTGTTTTGCTTAATAAATTGATTATTTTTGTACCCACCTTTAAGAGTGCCCTAGTGTGGCGTTTCTGGTAGCCCTGTCTTGTGGGACTTGCCATTTTTCTTATTTATTACTAAGGTGAAGGCAGTCCTGGATTGGCCACGTCCTACTACTCTTAAGGCCGTACAACACTTTCTGCGCTTTTCTAATTACTATCACAGGTTCATTCAGAATTTCTCGTCTGCAGTAGCCCCATTACAGCCTTGATAAAGAAAGGTGCGGATCCTGCTTCTTGGCCGCCGGCAGCCATTCGAGCTTTCGATCACCTGAAAAACGCTTTAGTTTCTGCACCCATCTTCATACATCCGTATCCCAAACCACCATTAAAAGGTAGATGCATCTGATGTCGGGGCCGGAGCCATTCTATCTCAAGGAAGGACACCCCAATCCAGACACCATCCCTGTGCCTTTTTCTCTAAAAAAAAATTCTCCTGCTGAGCAAAATTATGGATGTAGGTAACCGGGAACTCCTTGCTATTAAGCTAGCCCTAGAAGAATGGAGGCATCTCTTAGAGGGCACGGAGAACCTCATCACCACCTTGACCGTCCACAAAAATTTACTGTATCTAAGGCGCTCAACAAGCTCGCTGGTCGCTCTTTTTTTCCCATTTCAATTTTATTATTTCTTTTTTACCGGGTTCTAAAAATGTAAAAGCCGACGCCCTTTCACGAGTTTCTGGTCGACGACAAGACCGAGGACTGTACCACGACTATCCTCATCTCTCCAATCCTGACCACAGCTAATAGTACATGCAACGATCCACACCTCGGCAGGTATCTTGACTATCCTTACCTCTCCAACCCCGACCCGGCTACCTCGACCAAACTACACTCCAGACACGCCAACACGGCTGTGAGTGGCGTTATATATCTATCCCCACCTCGGCCTCGCGGTCACGTCTCGTTTGTGGTGAGCACTCCATAACAACTCTACCGCCTGCCCTGACCTTTTGCCTGCCGCTTGGACTCTGCACCACTACCTCTGCCTGCTTACCAACTACGGATACTCTAACAGGACTCTGGTCACTTATTCTGCATCCTTACCTCAGCCCTGTGGGTCTGCTTTCTGATTCGAGACTAGCACCATCACATTTTGCTCGGCCCAACATGGACCCTGCGAGGCAGAGCAAGCTGTATCTCTCCAAGGGTAACTACTCGGAGATCATGAGACACGCCTCACACTGCAAAACCAACAGCTGGCACACATTTCAAGCCGACTTCTGGACATTTTACCCGGCTGGACACACTCCAGGTAGGTTCTACCCCTGCACTGCCCTTACCGGAAGCCTCTCCGGCGCCAGCCCCGTCACCCCATGCGCTCAGGGAACAACGGATCCCGAAGCCTCTGCATTATGGAGGGGACCCTATTGCTTGTAGAGGGTTTCTGAACCAATGCTCGATTCAGTTCAAACTCAAGCCCTCCATGTTCGGCACTCACCAATCCAGAGTAGCCTACATCATTTCCCTACTAACGGATGAGGCCTTTTGCCTGGGATTCCCCTCTGTGGGAGAGATAATCCCCACTGATCAACGACTCAGTTGCCTTTCTCCAGGCATTTAAAAGTTTTCAACGCCCCCAGTCATGTGTCCTCCGCTTTTGCTTCACTCCTTCGAATCCGACAAGGAACCCTGCAGGCCAGTATGCCATTGATTTCCGAACCCTTGCTGCGGAGACGGGCTGGAATAATGAAGCTCTGGTGGCAGCATTTTGGCAGTGGCTTTCTGAGTGTATAAAGGACAAAAGGACTTGCCGGGACATTGCCAAAGATCTGGAGGAACTGATTGCCCTCTGTATCAGAATGGCCCTCCGGATACGAGAACGGCAGACCGAGCGAGACAACTCTCCAAAAACCCCAACAATTTGGCTAGCTCCCCATTTCAATACTCCTTTTACTGCACCTTGCCCAGATGAGAAACCGATGCAATTAGGGGATACCAAATTACCTGAGCAGGAGAGAACTTATGAGACGAACCAGGGGGCTGTGCCTGTACTGTGGGCTCAAAGGTCATCGTGTCCGAGACTGTCCTAAATCAGGAAAACCCCAATGCCCAGAAATGTCTAGAGGAATATTCTCTAGACATTTCTTCTATTCTTCCTTCACCACAACCATCACGGCTCCTTCTGCCGGTTTCACTCTCCTGGGGACCAGCCGCCATCTTCACTCAGACTTTTGTGGATTCGGGAGCAGCAGGAAATTTCATTGACCGCGCAATTGCGGAACTCCACTCAATTCCTCTCCGCACTAAGGAGATTCCACTAGTGGTAGTGGTCATTTGACGGAAGACCCCTGCTACCTGTTACCATCACCCACGAGACTAATTCGTTGCTGGTTTCAGTTGGAGTACTTCATGAAGACACTTTCTTTTTATGTAATTTGCTCTCCCTCAACTCAAGTGGTCCTAGGCCTTCTATGGTTGCAGCACCACAACCGCAAAATCGATTGGACAAGCAGTCAAGTGACATCCGGGGGACAACATTGCCATAGATCTAGTCTTCCGGTGTCTCGCACCATCTCATAGGTTCGGCTACCCGCGGATACTTTTTCGTCATGCCTTCCAGTTTTCTACCAGGACTTTGCCGATGTATTCTACAAAAAACAGGCAGAGGAGTTACCACCACACAGACCTTATGATTGTGCTATCAATCTGCTCCCTGGGGCCATCCCTCCTTGAGGTCACACTTACCCCCTTTCAGAACCAGAAACCAGGACAATGCGGGAATACATTTCGGAGAACCTCCAGCGAGGGTTTATTCGCAAATCATGTTACCCAGGGTGCAGGTTTCTTCTTCATTTCCAAAAAGGACGCTTCTCTCAGGCCATGTATTGATTATAGAGGCCTAAATAAAACCACTGTAAAAAAAAAAAAAATCGCTATCCCCAACCCCTCATCCCTGAACTTTTTGACCGCTTACCCAAGGCTACGATCTTCATCAAACATGATCTTCGAGGAGCTTACAATTTAATTAGGATCAGAGAAGGTGATGAATGAAAGACAGCCTTTAATACCCGTGCCGGCCACAATGAATACTTGGTCATGCCTTTCAGGTTATGCAACGCACCAGCCGTATTTCAAAATTTCATCAATGAGATTTTCCGGAATCTACTCGATCGATTTCTTGTGGTATATCTGGACGGTATCCTTATTTTTTCCAGTTCTTTGTCTGAACATCGGGCACAGGTTAGACAGGTTTTTAAAAGATGGCGGGATCACTCCCTTGTTGCCAAGCTACAGAAGTGTCAGTTTGAACAGCAGAAGATTTCCTTCCTCGGCTACTTCATCTCTTCCCTTGGATTTGAGATGGATCGTGCAAAAGTATCCTCAGTGCTGGACTGGCCCCTACCGATAGGCCTCAAACCAACTCAATGATTTCTGGGGTTTGCAACTAGTACCGACGTTTCATCAAGAACTTCGCCATGGTAGTAACTCCCATTACAGCTTTTACCAAGAAAGGGGCAAATCCCAAGATATGGCCCTCTGAGACTCTTCTGGCTTTCGAGAAACTCAAGTCCGTCTTTTCTTCTGTACCTGTATTGATCCGTCCAGATCCTATGAAACCTTTCGTACTGGAAGTGGATGCATCTTATTTGGCAGCCGGAGCCGTTCTCTCTCAAAGGAAACATTTTCATGGGAAACTCCACCCCTGTGCCTTCTTTTCTAAAACAAATTCTGCTTCAGAAAGAAATTATGATGTTGGAAATCTGGAACTACTAACTATGAAAATGGCTCTAGAAGAATGGAGACATTTACTTGAGGGGACAACTTCACCCATCACAATCCTGATGGACCACAAGAACCTCAAATATATTGAAGGAGCAAAGAGACTAGGGATGTGTCAGGCGAGGTGGGCTCTCTTCTTCACTCGGTTCAACTTTGTGATCTCTTATCGTCCAGGATCTAAGAATGTCAAAGCAGACGCACTACCCAGGCAATTCTCTCCAGACGACGCTAAGGAGATAGAGCAGGGGGCCATCATTCCTTCTTCTCAGATAATTTCTGCAGTTTCTTCTTCACTTCTGCAACAAATTTCACAGGCTTAGGCAGAGGATCCCAGGTCAACATCCACTCGTTCGTCCAAACTATTTGTCCCTCCCCAATTTCGAAGTGAGATGTTGCAATGGGTTCATAACTTCAAGACGGCTGATCACCCAGGAGTTAGGAAGATGTGATTTCCTTGAACGGATCTTTTGGTGGCCAGAGTCCCTAAAGACGTGCAGGAGTTTTTGGCAGCCTGCGTTGTATGCGCCCAGACTAAGGTGCCGAGGGCGTTACCTTGTAGGATGCTACAGCCCTCGCAAGTCCCAAACCGCCCGTGGACCCACATTTCTATGTCTATGGAAAGGGCCAACTAGTCCTTAGAACAATTCCTCCGTTGTTTTGTTTACAAGCTACAGGACGACTGGGTTGACCTGCTCCCATGGGCTGAGTTGTCACAATTCCATGAAGCATGATTCAACATTGAAACACCGTTCTTCTGTGCCTATGGGTACCATCCTGCTGCCCTTCCCCCTTCCAGTCCTCTCTCTGAAGTTCCTGCAATGGACGACAAAATCCAAGAACTCCAATTACTCTGGAAGAGGATCCAGGTCAAATCTGTTCAAAGCTGCCCGCCAGCAAAAGATCCAGGCAGATAAACACCAATAACCACCTCCCCCGTTTCAAGTGGGATCAGGTTTGGTTGGCTACAAGGAATATCTGGCTGAAACTGCCCTCCTCCAAACTCGGTCACAAGTTCATTGGACCTTACAAGATCCTGAAATAGGTCAACCCGGTGTCATTTAAATTGGTATTCCCGGCTAGTTTGAAGATACCTTCGGTGCTCCATGTCTCCCTCCTCAAAAAGTTCATCCATGTGAGGATTCGCCATCCTGATGGCCAGAACTCACCTCTTCAGCCTTCTACATCTGGCACTCAAGGATTGCAGTCTTGCGGTGGTTCCACTGCGCGTGATCAGCCTGCCTCTCCGGATCCTTTACAAGTCTCCGATCCCCACTCCGAAGACGGACATGCATGTTGGCGAGTGGCGCGCGATCGAGTCACCACCCCTTGAGGCCAGTGATGCGCGGAAGAAAGTCTTCCCTTGGACCCACCTAAAGGCTCTGTTCCCGTTCGGATGACAGGCATGCGCGATGCGCGAGTGGTGCATGATCGGATCGCCATCCCCTGACGTCGGTGACGCGCGCGGGACGTAGCTCCATCCCTAGACTTAATCGGGCTGCACAATAGGGCGCACCTGCGCAACCCAGCAGCCTATCAGCATGTTTCTTCTTGTCCCGCCCCACTTCCCATTGGAGGGAGGTTCCTTAAATACCTGCTCAGCCCAGACTCTCATTGCTGAGCATAACCTAGTGTGCGACGCCATGCCTTGCTGCATCCTGATCTTGTTCCTGCCTTGTCTGCCTTGTTCCTGATCTCCCTGCTGCCTGACCCTGCTTTGTTCTCTGGACTCCACACATCTCCAACTCTGACTCGGCTAAGTACGACCATCCTGATCTCTACAACCCTGACCTTGGCAAAGTACCCCAACGATCCGCTACTCTCCAATCCAGACCTGGCAAGTATAACGACTACTCTACCTTCCGTACTCCTGACCCAGCTTGCAAGACTAATCTACATCCTAGGCACGCCCGCGTGGCTGTGGGTTGGCATTTCTCAATTCCCTAGCTCAACACCGCGGTCGCGCTTCGTTTGTGGTGAGCTACGCGTTACAGTCCAGAACACTTTCTCTTCACCCAGTCTCCCTCCTCCTAGACCAATCTTGGTGGATGGCCAGGAGAAGTTTGAGGTGCACCAGATACTGGATTCCTGAAGATCCCATGGTAGACTACAGTACTTGGTCCAGTGGAAGGGATATGGCCCTGAGGAGAACTCATGGATTAAGTCCAGGGAGGCCCATGCCCCCCACCTAGTCCGGGCATTTCATCGCAAATTTCTGGCTAAGCCGGCTAAGATCGCCCGGAGGTCACTCCTGAAAGGGGGTGAGGGGGTCATTGTAAGGATTCTGCCCGATCTGTGCCGGGGTTTTCTGCAGTTCGGGGTTTCCAGCTTGCCTGCCCTTTGTCACGGAGGAGACTCCTGGAGCAGGTAGGACCTCGGTGGCTGTAACAGCGGGGAGCAGGCAAGGACAGTTGGGGTGACGGGCTGTGGTCGGAGGCAAGCAGCAACGTCGGGGTCACAAGCAGAGGTCGGAAGCAGGCAGCAAGCGGGAACGTCAGGGTCACAAGCAGGGTTCGGCAACAGGACGGCAGGAGCAGAACAGGGGAGCAGGGACTGAGACTATGGAGCAGGGACTTATACTAGGGAACAGGGACTGAGTGCAGGGAACAAACAGGGACAAGCCAGATTACCAGCAAGGGCCTTTAATAAAGGTACAGGACTCCAAACACAGAACAGGAACAGAAGCTGTGTCAGAAGCATGGGCATAAGGAGTCTGACACAAAACAAAGGCAAGGGAGGAACAGGAAACAGGAACTATAAGGACAGAGGACAGGAGCAAAAAGAAGACAGACAGAGGAACCCTAGAGCACACAGAAAACATCAGCAAACCAGGTGGACAGAGAAGGGAACTAGGAGAGAGGGAGAACTAGGAAAATATGTCAGGGCAATTTCCTGACACCCTTTCTCCTCAGTTCTGCCATTTTTGTTACTGTCAGCCTGCTACTTAAGAATGCAGTTCCCAGTAGGAGTCAACAAGCAAAGTTCGGTTTGCTCCGGTTGATCTTCGACGTCACGGATTACCCTTTTGCCTATTTGGAATCCTTGTTGCTGACCCGGGACCCTGACCCCGACCTCGCTGCCTTCCACCTGCCCTTTTGCCTGTCGCCTGGACTCTGCACCACTGCCGCCAGCCCTAATATCTGCCTGCTTACCGACTACGGATACTCTAACACGACTCTGTCCCTGGGCTCTGGTCAGTTATTCTGCATCCCTACCTCATCTCTGCGTGTCCGCTTCCTGATTCGAGATGAGAACCATCATAAAACCTTCCCAACCTCAATGTCACACCTTCCCAATGTCTCAAGTCAATGTCACGCCTTCCCAATGTCTCAAGCTCAATGTCACACCTTCCCAATATCTCAAGATCAATGTCACACCTTCCCAATGTTACAAGCTCAATGTCACACCTTCCCAATGTTACAAGCTCAATGTCACACCTTCCCAATGTTACAAGCTCAATGTCACACCTTCCCAATGTTACAAGCTCAATGTACACACTTCCCAAGTTACAAGCTCAATGTCACACCTTCCCCAATGTACAAAGCTCCAATGTCACACCTCCCAATGTTACAAGCTCAAGTCACAACCTTCCCAATGTTACAAGATCAATGTCACACCTTCCCAATGTCTAAACACGCTCAATGTCACACACATTCCCAAATGTTACAAGATCAATGTCACACCTTCCCAATGTTACAAGCTCAATGTCACACCTTCCCAATGTTACAAGATCAATGTCACACCTTCCCAATGTTACAAGATCAATGTCACACCTTCCCAATGTTACAAGCTCAATGTCACACCTTCCCAATGTTAAGATAATGTTACACCTTCCCAATGTACAAGATCATTGTCACACCCTTCCAATGTACACCGCTCAATGTCACACCTTCCCAATGTTACAAGATCAATGTCACACCTTCCCAATGTTTGAATCCAGGACAGGAAGGGAGCAGGATCGTCAGGAACACCCAGGAAAAAACATATAATAACAAATCATAGTGTAGTACTTAAAGACATTTATGGATCAGAATTCAGGAAAAACTTGGCTCTTAAGGAACGCCTACTACAAGAAGTAGGATAAAAAAACAGCGTTTTTGATGTAAAGTTGAATAATATTTTCTCGCCTAAGATAGCAGCATACAGCAGTCACTGATGATGGTAAACGGATAGTGTGATCGCCGGGGCTTTCGCTCTCACAGAACAGCAACCGCATTCATACAGAGAGGAGAGGGAAACATAGTGTGTACCAGGTAACACCAAAATTTTATAAAAGTAGCATAAAAATGTGTACTCACAATGTAACGTATGAGCACATTACATAAAGGTTCTTTGAATGTCAGGCAGCTACACAAACGGCTGGCAAGATGGAAATAGAACGTCCTCCACTCCACTCAGAGATCCCCTCCCGAGGGTTGCCCCCTCGTCGGTGCCGGATGGATGGCGTCGTCGTCACTTCCTGGCCTGGGGGTGACGACTCCGGTGATTAGATTATTGCTCTGAGGGAGCTGCGGATGCAGTGAAACGCGCTGAGGCCAAGCTAAGGAAGGAGACAGAGTACAGCTGCATAATAACCTGACGGTTTCTGATAGCCTGCTCCAACCCAGAGGCATTGCTGCTGCCGGCTCGGCGAGTCTTCAACCCCAGAATCTTCCCGTCCTCAACGGAAGTCGTCACCCCCAGGCCAGGAAGTGACGACAGACGCCATCCATCCGGCACCGGACGAGGGGGCACCCTCGAGGAGGGGATCTCTGAGTGGAGTGGAGGACGTTCTATTTCCATCTGCCAAGCCGTTTGTGTAGCTGCCTGACATTCAAAGAAACCTTTATGTGAATGTGCTCATACGTTACATTGTGAGTACACATTTTTATGCTACTTTTATAAAATTTTGGTGTTACCTGGTACACACTATGTTTCCCTCTCCTCTCTGTATGAATGCGGTTGCTGTTCTGTGAGAGCGAAAGCCCCGGCGATCACACTATCCAGTTTACCATCATCAGTGACTGCTGTATGCTGCTATCTTAGGCGGAGGAATATATTATTCAACTTTACATACAAAAAACGCTGTTTTTTATCCTACTTCTTGTAAGTAGGCGATCCGTAAGAGCCAAGTTTTTCCTGAATTCTGATCCATAAATGTCTTTAAGTACTACACTATGATTTGTTATTATATGTTTTTTCCTGGGTGTTCCTGATGATCCTGCTCCCTTCCTGTCCTGGATTCAAACGTATTGTGAGGGAATCAGTGTATATTCCCTGGAAGGTTGAGAGTTTTTTTCAGTTACACAATATATTATTTAATATCACTATCACTGTGTTTTAGCGCCATACTGAATCACTGGGTTTCACACACCTTCCCAATGTTACACGCTCAATGTCACACCTTCCCAATGTTACACGCTCAATGTCACACCTTCCCAATGTTACACGCTCAATGTCACACCTTCCCAATGTCACAAGCTCAATGTCACACCTTCCCAATGTTACAAGCTCAATGTCAACGTCGCACTTAAGCCCCAGTGTGTGCCACTCCTCCGTATGAATATCAAACCTCAGCACCTCAGTTCCCACTTACTTAGGTTTACCCAGGGCCCTGCATGTCAGCTCCAAGGCTTCCCCTTCTCTTGTCAGACCCATCGGGTAATTCACAGACACGACCACCACAGGTTTATCTATAGGAGAAAGAAAACAACAGAGGGGGTTGTGAGTGACCTAGTCAGTGTTAAAATGATCAGATCATAAGGAATCCTGAAGAGATATTGAGAGAGAGAGATTGAGAGAGCGAAAGAGATATTGAGAGACATACAAATCAGCCCTAATAGGCCAATAATAAACTCCAAAATCAAAGAAAAATGGTTTGATAATTAATGCAACACTCTAAGAAAAAGAGAAAAGACAGGCAGGCAGGCGCACTGAGGGACACACATTTAATATTGACCCTAACAGTACAAATGAATAATGAGCACACACAATATAGAAACTCTGATAAACACTAAACTTTAAAATAGATGGACTAAGAGGGGGACAGAAAAAACAACGTGTCTCTGCTGGACAGCCAAACAAAGGGGTCCGGACCCTATCTAGTTACGTACCAAACAGCAGAGAGACACGGGTGATCTGCACAGCCTCCACCGGAAGAACTCCACAGGAACAGTCTCACGTGACCTCTACGCGTTTCGCACATAGTGCTTCGTCAGGAGTTCTTCCGGCGGAGCCTGTGCAGATCACCCGTGTCTCTCTGCTGTTTGGTACGTAACTAGATAGGGTCCGGACCCCATTGTTTGGCTGTCCAGCAGAGACACGTTGTTTTTTCTGTCCCCCTCTTGTGTACTTCAGTGCGCCTGTCTGCCTATCTTTTCTCTTGTCTGTGAGCTCCCATCCATGAGCTCACGTTTATAGGGGGTGTGGAGTCCCTTAGTCAGACGGCAGCAAGAGGGTTCCTATCTATTGAGAGCACCAGTGCGGAGTGACTACCCTGTATTTCATGTGACTCTAAGAAAAAGCCTACAAACAATGTCATGCCAAAAACACAGAGACCCAAACAATACAGAACTATGGACAAGATACCACCAACACCTAAAGCACTACAGGCACACGCTAAGAATAAACACAACCACCTCGGGGAAAAAATGAAGAAGCATTGGATGAGAATTCTTCTTGGGAAACTTGGAACCATCTGGATACAAAACAGAATAACAGACACCTGCTCATTCAGAATGGCAACATTTGCACAAAATAGCTCTAAGATCTTTACCAAGAAATCCCACAAGAAGCTCTACTAAATATTTTCAACCTGGTCCTTAGTACTGGCTACTTCTCTGTACTGTGGAGTCAAGGGGAGAGGAGGAAGAGAGACAGAGAACTGGGGCAGGGACTCATAGTAGCTGCACAAGTATGTGTATAGCGTTAAAAACACTGTTCAAGCGAACTACAAAAAAAATAATATAAAGAGCTGTCGTTCTTCATGCTTAACCAATGTTACTGAGATGACAGGCTTTGGATGTGGGAAGAGAGGGCAGAGAGAGAGAAAGAAGGGAGACTGTGCCAGCGATGTGAACTAGGAGAGGTGTGTGAGAGAAACAGGCAGCACTGGAAGCCCCGGGAGAAGAGACTGTACAAGCAATGTGAGCTAGAAGAGGTGTATGTGAGAGACATAGGCAGACACAGACAGAACTGGAAGCCCCGAGAGGTGAGACTGTGCCAGCGATGTGAGCTAGGAGGTAGAAGATGAAACACACTTCCTGCTGCGTTGCACACATTACTCTGAAGTGAGGAGTGCCCATCTGGAGAAACTCACAGCTGTTATCCAGAACTTTAATAATATAGAAGAGAAACAAAAAATAGCGATCCTCCTGGGAGAAGATGAAACCACAGCAAAACTAGCTGCATACTATATCCGCATCTGTCACAGGCTGAGAGACGCCCCCTAACCCCGAACTCCCTGTGTATAACTGTTACCCATGTACTGTGTAAACATTATACCCTACCTCGTTATTCATGCTTTGGCAACACTGACATGTTTTTCTGTCATGCCAATAATGTTTATTTGATTTGAGAGAGCGACAAACACACACAGAGAAAGAGGGAAGAGAGAGAGAGAGGGGCAAAGAAAGGGTATAGAGAAAGAAGGGGAGAGAAAGATGGGGGAGAGAGACAAAAAGAGGGAATAGACCGTAAGAGAGGGAAGAGAAAGAGGGGAGAGTGCACTCACAAGGAGGAAATAAAAACAGGACAGATTTATATCACAAACAACATGAAATCTATTTCTGCAGAAGGAGCTTTACACGTGAAGCATCTCAGGCTGAAGGAAACTCATTTGCCTTCATGCTGAGGTGAAGCTACAGATCTGTGCCATGTTCCACACTGATACATCCGTCCGAGGGTCATATATTACTGCGTGACACTATTCTGTGTGGAGGGGCAGTAATGGGCTGTTTTCAGCTGGATGAACATTGCAGCTCAGTGCAGAACAGGGGAGAGGTATAACAGATTGCGTGTCAGGCTGAGAGAGAAGACAGGACTGAGATTCTTTACACATTGAGAGAAGTACCTTCTGAAGTGACAGATTAGTGTTCAAGACCAAAGGCCAGCTCAACATAACCTTGAAAAAGTCTCTGTCATATCCTAACATAGTCAGAGAGAAAGGACAGAGGGCGCAGAGTCATAAAGAGAAGGGACAAGGGTACAGAGTCACAGCGAGAGAAGGGACAGAGAGCGCAGTCAGAGAGAAGGGACAGAGGGCGCAGAGTCAGAGAGAGAGAGAGAATGAGCAGAGGACGCTGTCATGGGAGACCAGGCCATTTACACCTTTTTACGAGGTTCATGCATTGAGCAAAACGAGTTAATGAAATAAATTGCAAATTTATTCACAGGAAAAGGCAAACACACAATGTTACACAAACTACAGCAAAAAGACACACTTACTTGGGAATTGGGGTAACAACCTAGACACTCCTAGCTGCAGGGAATCCTATCCCTGATAACAGTTGCAAAAACAGGACAGAAAATATTCCAGGCAGCTTTGCGCTGAAGCAGCGTTTTTCTTGCTGGAGACTTGCAACTGGAAACTTAGAATCTAAGAATCTTAGAGGACTGGAGAACCCTGGAAAACACACTCTCTAATGGGCGCAAGGAGTTATAACACCTCTGACTTTCAGTCAAAAAATATTATAGCCAAACACAAAGCGTGAGAAATGTCTCCGCCGTCAATCAGAGACAAGCTGGTAGACACAACATGGTTACCTGGAAATCTGAATGAACCAAGGGCGAGGGCAATTTGGCACCTTTGGCCTTGGTTCCCTCAATGCCACCCGCGGTGACAGGCTCCTGCCAGTCTGGTGGGATCAAATGGAAATGCAAAGGACGTCCCTTGAGCTCAGAATGTAAATACTTGAATCCTACTCTTCTGTTCAAATGTTCTTCACACCTTGGACATCCTCTGGGGTTTTCATCTTCCCTGTATGAGTAGACACAGTGGCACCCAAGTTGGTCTGTAAGTCCCAGCTCATTTCTGTGCACAAACAGATATGTTTTAAAACACACTGTTCCATAAAATATACACTTTAAAAATATCCAAAGTCTTTTGGTTATGGGAAAGAGAATAAGAAGCAGCATGTAATTTCCTACCAGCCATATTCTCCACACTCTGTACAATAAACTTACGACTGGACTTTTAAAAGTCCCCTCACAACCTTGTAGATGATTGCAGTACCCCCAGGCCCTGATATCGGTTCTGGGTGACCTGGCCATTTACTGTGTATCCCCATTAACCTAGGGACCCCTTGACTGTTTCAGGGACACCTCATATCCCTATGCCCCATTTACCTTTCTGGGCTGTGCTGAAGCAGTGACCCTTAGTGGTGAGTCACGCAAGCGGTTTCAAGGGGAGATATTACCGAGACAATGTGTCTACATACATTCATGCATCCAACCTGATTCCTGGGTCCTTTTTTAAGGGAACCAGGAACTCTGGGCCCTGACTAGATAGACACAATCTGACAACACTTGCTCCGCAACACCCCCCCCCTTGAAATTCATATCACAGCAATCCCTGCTTGCTGGCATCCCTGGAAAGGCATGGACGGTTGCACTCTGCTCCTCTGTGCCCTTCGTACGCTGGTGACTGGCATTGCAGCTTGAGAGCGTTGACCCTGTGAAGGGGTACCGGACTTTGCATGGTCCGGACAGTCTGGCTTTAAGTGACCAGTCTTGTTGCACTGGTAGAACCTCCTCTCATGCTTAAACTCTGCAGGTTTGGGTGCACTTCCATCTGCAGCAGCTTTAGGTTTCCACAGAGGTGTGCTTTAAGCTCCCTTGGCCAGAGTGGCCACATCTGGGGCAGTCCCTTTCTTGTGAATCAGTGCCCGACTGATGAAAAATTCATCCGCCAAGTTAGCAGCATCCACATAAGTCTTTGGTTTGCGGTCAAAGACCCATAACCTTATACACTGTTGCATAAACTGCTCTTTAAAAAATAAGTCCAGCAAAGTGTACTTGGTGGTACCACATCCCTCCACCCACTGTGTCCCATGCAGTTCCAGGCGAGACACAAACTGCATGTAAGATTCCCGGTGGCGTTTCTCCTTCGTCCTAAACATGCCTCTGTAAGCTTCTGGGGTGAGGGCATACTGTGTGAGTTACAAGGCTTTAACGTGTCTGTAGTCATTGCCATCCGCGGTGGGGATAGCCTGGAGAGTCTCCAGGGCAGCGCCGGACAATAACGGAGCTAAACATAAAACCCAGTCCCGTTTTGGCAGCCGGTACCTGTGACATTGGGTTTCAAAAATCTTCAGGTACCGATCAATTTATCCGTGCCATCATCAAATTTGCCAACTCTGTGGTGGTCCACTCGGGGGGCGGACTGCTCCCAGTGATCAGGATGGAAGCGTGGGGCTGGTGACCCTTGTGCAGCCGCACACAGCTGAATCCTTTCTGCAAGGGTGGCCCTCTCCCCCCAGGAAGCAAGAAGTGCGGCAATTCTGGGCGTAGAGATCATTAGTCACTGAGGCTACCACGGCTGCACTCTCTATAACTGGCCCCCCAACAATGTCCATGTTGATGCCTGCTCCATCCCCATGTCCTTCCACTTCCACCAGGGCTTGAATAACCTCCTGCACAGCGGGTGGACTAGTGGCCACTGCAACTGCAGCTGAGGGTATGTCCCCCTCCGGTGAAGCAGTACTGTCTTCATGATTTTCCAAGTCCTCCTGAAGGATTGGCTTTGACCGTCCATCAGTAGGCAATCCATAACTTTCACACCGGGCAACAATTTTGGTGCGTTCCCAAGACCTGTACCAACCTGACCTGCTGTCCATCTTCACCCTGTGGCACTAAACTAAGTGACAGAGAGAACCTGCGCTTTTTCTGCTTTGGGCAACGTGTGCAAGTCACTACTTGTTTTGAGAATTCGCAATCTACAAGTTTCTCTTTATGTTAGAAGACCCCTCAGGATTTTAAAACATATAGCTCAATTATCCCACACGCTGCCACCAGTAAATATAGCCTGTCATAAGAGACCAGGCCATTGACACCTTTTTACCAGGATCATGCATTGAGTAAAACAAGTTAATGAAATAAATTGTAAATTTATTCACAGGAAAAGACAAACACACAATGTTACACAAACTACAGCAAAAAGACACTTACTTGGGAATTGGGGTAACAATCTAGACTCTCCTAGCTGCAGGGAATCCTATCCCTGATATCAGTTGCAAAAAAAGGACAGAAAATATTCCAGACAGCTTTGCGCTGAAGCAGCCCTTTTCTTGCTGGAGACTTGCAACTGGAAACTTAGAATCTAAGAATCTTAGAGGACTGGAGAACCCTGGAAAACACACTCTCTGATGGGCGCAAGGAGTTATAACACCTCTGACTTTCATTCAAAAAATACTACAGCCCAATCCAAAGCATGAGAAATGTCTCCGCCGTCAATCAGAGACAAGCTGGTAGACACAACAAGGGTTACCTGGAAATCTGAATAAACCAAGGGGCAAGGGAAATTTGGCACCTCTGGCCTTGGTTCCCTCAATGCCACCCGCGGTGACAGGCTCCTGCCAGTCTGGTGGGATCAAATGGAAATGCAAAGGACGTCCCTTGAGCTCAGGATGTGGATACTTGAATCCTACCCTCCTGTCAAATGGTCTTCATTACCTTGGACATCCTCTGGGGCTTTCATGTCCCCTGTATGAGTAGACACAGTGGCACCCAAGTTGGTCTGAAAGTCCCAGCTAATTTCTGTGCACAAACAGATGTTTTAAAATACATTTCCATAAAAAATATACTTTAAAACACACTGTTCTATAAAATATACACTTTATAAATATCCTAAGTCTTTTGGTTCTGGGAAATAGAATATGAAGCTGCACGTAATATCCTACAAGCCATATTCCCCACACTCTGTACCATAAACTTAAAACTAGACTTTTAAAAGTCCCCTCACAACCTTGCAGATGATTGCAGTACCCCCAGCCCCCTATACCAGTTCTGGGTGACCTGGCCATTTACTGTGTATCTCCATTAACCTAAGGACACCTTGACGGTTTCAGGGACACCTCACATCTCTATGCCCCATTTACCTTTTCTGGGCTGTGTTGAAGCAGGGACCCCTAGTGGTGAGTCACGCAAGCGTTTTCAAGGGGAGATATTACCAAGACAATGTGTCTACATGCATTCAGGCATCCGACCTGATTCCTGGGTCCTATTTTAGGGGAACCAGCAACTCTGGGCCCTGACTAGATAGACACAATCTGACAACACTTTATCCGCAAAATCCCCACTGAAACTCATACCACAGCAATCCCTGCTGCTGACATCCCTGGAAAGGCAAAAACACAAAAAATCTTTATTGCCGCATAATTACAGGTAATGCTTTTACAATAGTTGGGTCCAAGAGCTGACACTCCTGTACCCCAAAACATGGATCAGAGGTAACCAAACAGGCTTAACCTTTATTAGTGAGCCTAGCTACCTCTTTACAGTCAGAGACGCAGAGTCATAGGGAGAGAAGGGACAAAGGGTGCAGAGTCACAGAGAGAGATGGGACAGAGGGTGCAGTGTCACAGAGAGAGAAGAGACAGAGGGTGCAGTGTCACAGAGAAGGGACAGAGGGTGCAGAGTCACAGAGAAGGGACAGAGGGTACAGAGTAACAGAGAGAGAAGGGACAGAGGGTGCAGAGTCACAGAGAGAGAATGAGCAGAGGACGCAGAATAAGAGAGAGAGAGATGGGACAGAGGATGCAGTCACAGAGAAGGGACAGAGGATGCAGAGTCAGAGAAGGGACAGAGGACGAAAAGTCACAAAGAGAAAGGACAGAGGGTGCAGAGTCACGGAGCGTGTGTAAGTGTGGATTAGTTCAAGTCCTATTATAACTGTTTGGTTCATAACAACACTAAATCGGACCCTTGAAACCCCAGTCACACACCACTCTCCACCTCACTCTCTTACAGAATCTCAGGATAATGCTGAATAATGGGTGTGAATTAGGATCTGACTTGGAGCAGAAATCCCCACTTTTCAGTATCTCTGACTCAGCTTATATGACCAACTATTCCCGTAGCCTGCAGCCCTCCTTAATAAAAGCACAGAGAGCCCCCCAACCCTAATATTTATGGATTGCCTTTAATATCCGATGCCCCTATCCATGCAAAATACCTTCTGTGTTACATAGATTGTGTGCTATTAGAGAATGTTCCACTTTACAGTTACATCTCCCTATTTGTATATGTATACCTGTGAGGTGCGAGTATGTGTATACCTGTGAGGTGTGCATATGTATACCTGTGAGGTGCGTGTATGTGTATACCTGTGAGGTGCGTGTATGTGTATACCTGTGAGGTGCGTGTATGTGTATACCTGTGAGGTGTGTATATGTATACCTGTAAGGTGCGTGTATGTGTATACCTGTGAGGTGCTTGTATGTGTATACCTGTGAGGTGTGTGTATATGTATACCTGTAAGGTGCGTGTATGTGTATACCTGTGAGGTGCTTGTATGTGTATACCTGTGTGGTGCTTGTATGTGTATACCTATGAGGTGCGTGTATGTGTACACATGAGGTGCGTGTATGTGTATACCTGTAAGGTGCGTTGTTTGTGTACGTGTAGTATGCGTGGTGTGTTACCTTTGGGTCTTGTATGTATACCTGTGAGGTGCGTGTATGTGTATACCTGTGAGGTGCGTGTATGTGTATACCTTTGTGATGCTTGTAGGTGTATACCTGTGAGGTGTGTGTATGTGTATACCTGTGAGGTGCGTGTATGTTTATACCTGTGAGGTGTGTGTATGTGTATACTGTACCTGTGAGGTTCGTGTATGTGTATACCTGTGAGGTGCTTGTATGTGTATACCTGTGTGGTGCTTGTATGTGTATACCTATGAGGTGCGTGTATGTGTATACTTGTGAGGTACATGTCTGTGTATAGTTATGAGGTACGTGTCTGTGTATACTTGTGAGGTGCGTGTATGTGTATACCCGTGACATGCGTATTTGTGTATACAGTACCTGTGAGGTGCGTGTATGTATATACCTGTGAGGTGTGTGTATGGGCTGTGACAAAGTCACTAACACAGTATGCTGGAGTGAGGAGCATATGTGTGCTTCCTGCATACAAGCTAGTAACCACCTGCTAGAGAACTACATGCACCTGCAGCTAATTAAGCAGGAAGGAAGCCTGAGAGACCGAGGTTTAAAAAGGCAGGAAGTAACCTGCACAAGTGAGTTAGTTTTTCCTCTGGACGGTAGAGAGACTTCTCCCAGTTAGGAAGAAACCTGGCTGTTGCTCTGGTCCCCCAGCCCTGCAAGGAGCTCTGCTATTGGGACCCTAATCCCAGGATAAAAGACTGACATGAGCTGGTCACAGCCTGCTCCCTGGGACCGGCGTTCCTGAAGGACTGATTGAGCGACACAGAGACCCTGGGATAGGAATCCCCTACAAAATAGATAAGTCATAAATAAGACTGTTGAGACTGCAATGTTAAAAGACTGTTTGCTTCTGCAATTCAGATAAGAGACTTTCTTATTGTACTTTTTATGTGGAGCACTTGTTTTGGAGCAGATAACCAGATTAGCTGGCTGCCCCTTAAAAAGAGCTGGAGCTGAAGAAGTTTAGTTCACGGGAAGAGGTGTTTATTTTATTATTTGGTTTTCTTAATGCGACAATACCCAGATGTTCATTTGCCTGGTGGATAATAAAACCATTATAGTTACGTTTCACAGCGTCTTAGCGTCTTACTGACCCTGCCGCGAGGCCGTCCTGCCACAGGTGGTGGCAGCGGTGGGATGCTACGCCTCTATACAGTAGATGAAATGTGTTAAAGTCATGAACCCAAGCAGAAAACCAAAATTTTTATTTTGCTGAATCAAGTGAATTTTCAGCTAGCAAGTGCTCTGTGTAAAGTTTGCCCCGTCGGATATGAAAAGATTGTTGTGCTGTGTAAAGTTAACGCCCTAAGCAAAGTGCTGAGTGTCAAGTTTGCCCTGTCGGGTAGTAAAGAAAGTGAAAATGGATTTTTGCAAAGATGTTGCCCTAGAAGAACCAAGAAGGTATAATCATTGTAAAGCAAGTACAGCTCACGTGTGTTGTATAAAGTTTGCCCCATCAGGTGTGAAAGAGAGAAAAGAAAAAATGGGGTTTTAAAATGGCCGCCATCAAATGTTTGTTTTGCAATGTACGTAATCATACAAAAGTGTCCCTTCAGGCCATACAATGACGACTCATACGTGGCCCCAGGAAGAGAGCCGCACCCGCAGATGAAAGCTGCAGAAGTGACCAGCGTCCAGAGCGCAGGACCCCATAACCTTGGAGTCAGTGACCAGGAATTTCCCCTGGGAAATAAGCTTAAAGAACAGCATTACTTTTCTCTGTCTCTCAGAAAGGATTGACAGTATCATAGCATTTATGTACCAGGACAGCCAAGGATAAATATATGTCACTATGGCTCTCATCGGCAGCATGCAGGAGTTTCATGTTGAAACAGACAATTGGTCTTCTTGGAGCGAACGGCTCAACCAATATTTAGTTGCAAATGCAGTACAGTAAGTGATGAGAAAAAGGTTGCTGTGTTTCTCACAGTAGTTGGTACTAAAACCTACAATACTTTACGAGACTTGTTGTTTCCAGATAAACCAGCATCCAAGGACCTAAACGTACTGATTGAAATACTGAACGATTACTACCAGCCTAAACCGCTGGAAATAGTGGAGAGTTTTCGGTTTAATGATAGACGCCAAGAACAAGGCGAGTATATTAAATCCTATGTTGTCACTCTAAGGACGTTGGCCAGCACCTGCTCTTTCTGTGATTACCTGCCAACCGCCCTCCGCGACATGTTTGTCATTGGCCTCACAAGTCAGCCTATACAATAAAAACTGTTAACAGAAGACCACCTCTCGTTAAAAAGGGCTATAGATGTGGCAACGGTAATGGAGCTGGCAACGAAAGACGCAATCGCGCAAGCTGTAAAAGAAGAACATTTCAACACACCACTTACCAAGCACGAAACCCCAAGGGCATAGTCGACAATCCACGTTATCACGACCCGCGCCGGGACAAAAGACCCCTGGCGGGTGTCACTTATGTGGAGGAACTACTCATGACGCCAGAGCCTGCAGACTCAAGGACATGCAGTGTCATAACTGCAGCAAAACAGGACATTTACGGTGTTTTTGCCGTTCACCACATACATGTCACCAGGAAAAAAAATGCGGGAGGCAGACAAACGTATAAAGTGGACCGCCGAGATTCATCGTCCAGCTCGGATGGAGACGAGCGATTGGAACGCCTTTCCATATACCACCTCGGTCCTCAACCAACGGGCATGGAAGTACAGGTGAAACTGGAAGAGAAAACGCTGTGCATGGATCTGGATACTGGGGCTGCGGTGATGTGATCACTCTACACCACTGGCACAAGTTACAACTAACAAAGCAGTTGAAGCCCACTAAAATCAGACTACAGACTTACTCCATGAAACTTTTAAAGCCGCTCGGCTGTGTGATAGTATGTGTCACGTATAAAGGGAGAGCAAAAAGACTTCCACTATACATCTAAGAACGGGGACTGGATAAGGGACCTTGGAATGCCAGACATTCAAGTCAACTCCTGTCATGCTCTAGAACAAAACATAGACCAGCACGTGTCATGGATGAAAATCCTACGACATAAGTATAGCATCGTTTTTGATAGCGACATGGACAAAGTTATGAGTGATTCCGTTCAATAGAACTTAAGAGAAGGGGCAACCCCACACTTTTTTCAAAGCAAGGTTAATTCCATTCGCCCTGAAGGTTGGAGTGGAAACAGAGCTAAAGCGTTTGGAGGATTTAGGGATCATCTCCAATGTAAAACATAGCGCATGGGCATTGACAATTATGCCAGTAAAGAAAAAGAATGGTGAGCTGCGCATATGTGGAGATTTCCGAATGGCACTGAACAGTCAATTGATGGTGGACCAGTATCCCCTTCCAAGAAATGAAGAAACTTTTGCTTCCCTAGCGGGGGGGAAACGATCTCAAGCAGGCATACCTGCAAATGGAGGCTCACCCTGATTCCAGGAAATATCTCACGATCAACACACACAAAGGACTATTTCAGTTTAACCAAATGTTTTTTGAGATTGACCCATCACCCGCAATTTGGCAGCGTAAACTGGAGGAAATATTGGCTGGCATACTGTAAGAGGACATGTGCAGAGGTATGCAATGGAGACTGTTTTAAGGTGAAATTAAAATAAGGCTTTATTGCGCCTGTCCCTTTAGATCCCGCAAACATGTGAAAATCCACAAACAAAAATCTGCTCCACTTTGGAGTATTTTTACACTTGCAGTCCAGCCCTCTAACGGCGTGGTTAGCCCAGCGATTCACCAGCCCAAATCATAGAGACATTTATGTATAGATGTAGATAAACAGTCTTATAAGAAATGTCTTATCTGTCTCTTGTAGTTGTAGGGAAGGCTTCTCTGTTCTCCTGGTTGTCCGCATCCTTGTGTGCAAAGCTAATGTCAAGATCCAGGTTTAGAATCTTGTCCCCTTTTGTCTTGTTGTCAGCTTGCAGCTCAAGACAACGGTTTGTTCCCCAGGTCAGCCCAGTTGTGGACTAGGGAACTCTCTGTCTTTTTGCTTCCTGGGTCAGCTCAGCTCATGTGTGAGTTCAGGAAGAATCTCTCTTCCTGTGTCAGAGGCAGGCTTTTTCTGATACCTGTAATCAGCCAGGTGGTGTTGGTTAATTGTCTACCAGCAGTTAACCACCACACTGCTGGATTAGAGGCACATTTTTGAACAGGGATAAGTCCCCTGTTACACATACCTTATACTCAGTGTATGCTCGATGATATGTTGATCACCGGGCGCGCTGACGAGGAGCATCACCACAATGTCGAGCTGGTCCTACAATGCTTAAAGGACTGTGGGCTAAAGGCAAATCTGCAAAAATGTAAGGTTTTTTTGTGCCCAAATTAGAGTTTTGCGCACATGTGGTGGATGAAGGGCTTTCCACAATGAAATAGAAGGTGGACGCATTAGTGAAGGCTCCCACACCCAAGGATGTCTCACAACTTCGTTCCTTCTTGGGACTACTGAACTATTATAATAGATTGTTGCCTAATCTAGCGCACATTCTGTACCCCCTGCACAGATTATCGGAAACAACAACGAAATGGAACTGGACACCGACGTGTCAGGAGGCGTTCGAAATCTCAAAACACATGATTCTGATATCCTGGGTATTGGTCCATTATAACCTCCGCACACCGTTACTGTTAGCATGTGATGATTCACCATATGGTCTCGGGGCAGTACTGTCTCATCTGATGGACAATGACACAGAGAAACCAATCGCTTTTGCGTCTCGTTCCCTATCCATGGCTGAACGCAACTATTCTCAGATTGATAAAGAGGCCCTCGCTCCAGTATGGGCTATAAAAAAAAATCCACTTGTATGTCTATGGTCACGACTTTACGCTTGTCAGACCACAAGCCATTATTCTTCATCTTTAACCCCAAAAGGGGTATATCCACAACGATAGCCGGTCGCCTACATAGGTACGCCCTCTTTTTGGGAGCATACACATACAGTATAAAATACCGCTCACATGATGAGCACGCTGATGCGGATGCCGTGTCCCGACTACTACTTCAAGAAATAAACTAAATTCAGCGACAACATTGCCACTCTGCGACTACGAATACATTGACCTCGCAGTTACTCGCTAAGGGAACACAGAGGGATGACGCTCTGCACTGTTATGTAATTCGTACAGGGTGGACGGTCTCAAACCGCAGCGTACAACTTGAGGCCATATAAACTTCGCCATCTGGAACTGACCACAAGGGATCATTGCCTCATGTGGGGAGAGAGCGTGGTGGTTCCACACAGCATGCAGTCGCAAGTATTGCAACTACTACATAATGGACATCCCAGCATGGTCCGTATGAAGCAGCAAGCCCGGGGACACATATGGTGGCCAGGTATTGATCAAGACATCGAAAGTTTTGTCACCGGGTGCCCGAGCTGTGTCAAGTCAGCAAGGCAACTACTGAGAAGGACAATTCAACCGTGGGTGTGGCCAACCACCCCCATGGCACCGCTTCCACATTGATTTTGCTGGGTCAATAGACGGTGCATCATACTTGATCGTGGTCGACGCACACTCCAAATGGCCAGAGGTGATGAAAATGAAGTCAGTTATAAAAGCTGCCACAATCAAAGCATTACAAAGACTGTTTGCGGTGTTCGGTTATCCCCTAGAGTTAGTGTCAGACAATGGGGTGTTGGTCACGGTGCAAAAATGTAAAAACTTTCTAAAAGAGTTTTGCATTGTCCACCGAACATCTGTACCAAACCACCCGGCCATGAATTGCCAGGCCGAAAGGTTTGTTTAAGCCTTCAAGAACTCGTTAAAAGCCATAAAGACCACAAATTCACGATTGACAGACAATTTAGAGACCTTTTAACTGGCTAACAGAACAACGCCCCATGCAACTACAGGGGTCTCGCCACTCAACTCATGCTCGGACGTGAGCCACGAACCAAGCTTGATCTTCTCAAACCGCGCACAGTGGAAGACACAGTGTTCCGTGCACAAAGTCAGATGCAACGAGGCTCTATCTCCAAATCCTTTGTCCCAGGGGAGGCGGTATGGGTACGGATGTATGGCACCACCCACAGATGGAAGGCCGCTACAGTCACAAGAAATTTGGCACCAAAAATTTATGTAGTGACCACAAAAGATGGCCTTTACACCAGACGCCACACAGATCAAATCAGATACGGGTCTACAGCGAACAGTTACTCAGAACAGACCAACAGATCCAGCCAGACAGATATTTGGAGTGGCGTGTGGTATGACCCAGAATACCATGTACCAGAGAACTTGGCAGTGGAGCAACCGGTCTTGCAACCGGCCCCTAGGCAAGAGGAGCCAGTACAGGAGTACAGGATAAGCATCGGGAGGATGACCCCAGAGAGGAAGTAGCAGCACGACTGGCCGGGGATCGGCGACCTCCTGAGCGACTGCAAATGGAAGAGCGGATCCGTTGTTTCAGCAAACCACATCTGAAGACAAGGTCCGATAGAAAGAGTGTGAGACCACAAGGAGAAGAGCTTTCAGACAGCTACTCGGGGGAAGATTAACTTGGAACTTTAGATAGTTGGTTAATATAGATGGATACTGTTGTTGGTTGTTTTTGTTTATGTTCTATGTGAAGTGTTTGAGAAGGGGAGGAGCTTTGGCATATTGGGTACTTCCTGGTCACTGTCATGTGATGCTATGATGTCACCACTCTGACTTCTGAACCAAGCAGTAGAGTGAGAGCCAATCAGATAACATCAGGGCATATAACAGACACACAGCAGTCTGAGGTAACCAGGAAAATGACTACCAGTCAGCAGCAATAAAGAAGGATCGTTCAGTACCTACAAGGTAGTGTGTTATTGTAAAGCAGAAACACAGACTCACTCAATGCAACACCCTCCCCACCAAAAAAAAGTTCTAGTACTCACTGTAACACCCCTCCACCCATTCCTCTAATGCAGGAGTGCACAAACTTCTTGAGCTGCGCCCCCCTGCCGGGTAGCCACAGCGTTTGTGCCCCCCCCTCTACAAGGACTCAGCGTCAAATGACGTCGCGGGTCATGTCACGTGACCCTGCCGCGGCATTTGACGCAGTGTTGCCATGGCGACGCGTCACCAAAGACCCGCACAGAGCAGGTAAGCGAGTTTCACGCATTCCCCGACATTTAATTAAATGCTGTGGGGAAGAGCGCAGGGCCTCTGTAACCACCGCTCAGCCCCTAGAAATTCTCCCGCCCACCCCCCTAATGTTCTGGTACTCACTGCAACACCCCCCACCCCCCTAATGTTCTGGTACTCACTGCAACACCCCCCTCATCCCCCTAATGTTCTGGTACTCACTGCAGGCAACACACCCACCCCCACTCCCCTTGTTGTAGTACTCACTGCAATACCACCCACACCAAGTTTTGGTTCTCACGCAAACACCCCCCCCCTCCCTTTATGTATTAGTACTCACTGCAACAACCCCCCTCCAATGTTCTGGTACTCACTGAACAACACCCCGCCCCGCTCCCCTTATGTTAGTACTCACTGCACTACCACACCCACCCAATGTTCTGGTACACTTGCAAACACCCCTCCACCCTCCAATGTTCGGTACTCACTGCAACACCCGCCCACCTCCCTTATGTATAGTACTCACGCAATACCCCCCACCCACATCTGTTCTGTGTACCATGACCCAACACCCACCCCGCCCCCCTCCCCTTAGGTATTAGTACTCACTTGCAATAACCCCCCACCCAATGTTCTGGTACTCACTGCAACACCCGCCCCACCCCAATGCTCGGGTTACTAACACAGCACATCCAGGTCTGCTGCGTCTGCCGATCCTTCACTGCGGATGATCACGAGACAGATTATGGGACTCCGTTCATCTTCTGAAGTGTGAGGGGAGAGCCGAAGCGCACCGGAAACATCTTATCAGTCCAGCGGCTCCACCTCTGCCGTCTACCGGCTGTCAATAAAACAGGTGAGTTGCAATCATATTAACCCACCCCCAGTCCCAGTCTCACACTCCCCCTCTCCCTTTCCAGTGTCACACTCGCCCACTCCATGTCACACTCACTACTTCCCAGTGTCCCTCACCCCTCCCTCGTTGTCACGCTCACACCCCCTCTCTGGTACACTCCCCCACCCTCCTGGGTACACACTCACCACTCCACCCCTGCCGTGTCACACTCACCACACTCACCCCCCCCCATACATCTCACCCACTCATGTCACACTCACCCTCCCAGTGTTCACACTCCTCCCCTGTGTCATGCCACACACCCCTCTGGTTACACTCACCCACCGCCGAGTGTCACACCACCATTGTTAAACCACCCACAAACCCATCCAGTGTACCCCCCCCATCCAAGTGTCAAACACCCACAACCCCACTCCCAATGTCACCCTCACCCACTCCATGTCCTCTCACCACTACCGTGTCAGCACGCCTACTTACCCCCCTCAGTGTCACACCACCCCCCTTGTCACCACTCCCCTCCCGTTTCTACCCAACCTGTCACACTCAATCACACTCCGTGTCACACCACTTACTCAGCTCTTCCATTCACAACGTTCACCCCCTACCACTCCGTGTTTCAACAAACTCCCCCTCCAGCTTTCTCCTCCCACTCAGTGTCACACCTCACCCTCCAGCTCTCTCTCCCCTTGAACCAGCGTATTGTTGCAGCAGGTTGCTGGCCATGGCTGCTGCAGTCATCTCCACGTTCCTTCCCCCTCCACATACGTATCCTTCTGCACATCAATCACCAGGTTGTGCGGGGGGGACTAAAAAACAAGAACAGAGTGAGGGGGGAGCGAGCGAGCGTGAGGGGGGATGTGAGGGGGGACAGGGGCAGGAAGGCACAGGGTGCGGTGATTGGGGGGCACAGGGTGATAGGGCACGGGTGATTGGGGGAAGGGGAGGCCAGGGTGAGTGGTGGGAACAGGGAGCGAGTGAGTGGGGGAGGGGAACAGGCAGCAGTGTGAGTGGGGGAACAGGTGAGCAGGTGGTGGGGGAGCAGGGTGAGTGGGGGGGGAAAAGGAGCAGTGACGTAAGCAGTAGAGGGTTATGGGGGGAAATATGGAGAAGGGCGAGTGGCTACGAGAGCGGGGGCCGGTGAGCAAGGGGCGGTGGCGGGGGCACAGGGAAGAGCGAGTAGGGGGGATGGAAGACAGGGTGCGAGTGGGGGGCACAGGAAACGGTAGGCAGTAGGGAGGAGAAGGCGTTAGGGGGGCACCAGGGAGCCGGGTGAGGGGCCCGGGCAGGCTAGGGGGCAAGGAGCAGGGTGAATGGGGCACAGGGAGTGCAGAGTGGGTTCCACAGGGAGCGGAAGGTTGGCGGGCACGGTACTGTTGGCGCATGCGTTGGCGCGTGAGCGTGTTCAGTGTTAGTGGGGTCAGAGCGGCAGTGGTTCATGGTGGGCAAAAACAGGGGGAAGCCAGGGGGGGAAGGGAGCAAGGTGGGGCCGCGGAGATCAGGGGGCTCCTGAGGTATCACGGGAGCGCAGAAATCAGGGGATGATGATGAATCGGGGAGCGTATAGATCGTCCGGGGGGTAGAAGATGGGGGGGCGTATTATGAGATCGGGGGGGCTCGTAAGAATCGCGGTAGAGATCGGGGGGGGAGCGTGTAGAGATCGGGGGGGGATCGTGGTGAGAGATGAGTGGGGGGTGCGATCGGGGGGGCTAGCAAGATGGGTGCGAGTGGGGGGAGCGTAGAGATCCATGGGGGGGAGCGGATAGAGATCGGGGGGGGGGGAGCGTTAAGTAGAGATCAGGCTGGTGGGAGAGTAGAATCGGGGGGGGGAGCAGAGATCAGTGGGGACGAGTACGAGAACTCCGGGGGGTGCTGAGTTTCGGGGGAGCGAAGTATCAGAGGGAGGGGGAAGGGGAATCTCTTAGGTATCCGGGGTCTTCCTCACGCCTCAACCAGACACTGTCGATGTGTATTGAACGACGTCTCTGGCGGTGGATCAGTGTAGAGCTGACATAAATATCTTCCCTCGTCATAGATAGAAACATTGGACAGAGAAACTCGCAGCTCGTTACTGGAGAAGTTCACTAGTTGGAAGCGGCTGTCCTTCAGTGCTGGGGTAAGGAACAGAGTAGTAATGAGTATCACAGAGTAATATTACCGGTAACATACTGTCTGTAATACAGGAGAGTAATAGGAGTAGCACAGACCAGCAGCCTCGGCACTCGGCCACCGTCCCCCCCACCCAACCTCCCCTCCCACCCGCGCCCCGTCCCCTCCCCACCCTGCCACCGTCCCCCATCCCACCTCGCCCCGCCCCTCACCACCCGGCCACCTCCCCTCCACCCGCACCCTCCCCTCACACCCGTCACCCCATCCACTCCCGTCCGCTTCCCCTCCACCACACCGCTGTCCCCGTCCACCCTCCACCCAGCACCCTCCTCCCCTCTCCCCCCTCGCATCCCCCCACGCACCTCCTTCCCACCAGCCCCCTTCCCCGCTGCACCCCAGCACACCCCCGTCCCCCTTCCATTCCCCGGACCTCGGCCCACCCCCTCCCTCCCCACCGCCGCCCCTGGAATTCCCCCCCCTCCCCCCCCCCCTCCCTCCCCCCGCCATCCATCCCCCCCACCCGCTTCACCAGCCCCTCGCCCCAGCACCTCCCTTCCCACCGAGTCCACCTGCCCCCTCCATCCTCGCCTCCCATCTCCCTCTCCAGCCCATCTGCCGCCACCCCCCACCCCGTTCCCCCATCTCGCTCCGCCGTTACGCCACCACCGCCCCCTCCTCCCCGCCCCCCCCCTGCACCCGTCGCCCCCCCACACCCGGCCTCCAGTGTCGTTTGCTTTCTCCCCTACATGCCAACCGCCGCCTCCACCGTCGGCATCTCGAGAGCAGATGTTTTTGGCCGTGTAGGGTGAGCAGGGATTCACAGAGTTCATTCGTTTTTCCCACTCCACTCAGCGCTAATAGTGTCCACAGCCCCCCTCGTCCCTAAGTACACTACCACCGCTCACACACCTCCCCTTTAGCAAGTCTTTCTGATTCTACTGCGGAAGAGAGGGTGCTTAATACACACACCCTACTCTGCGTATATATCACACAGATACACGTGTAAACGAGCAGTTTAATCAGGAGGAGGAGGGGCTCGGACTGCAAGACGGGAACCCTGAATAAACAGGTCATAAGGGATGGGCGTCACACAAGCGGGACCGTCTCGGCGCAGGGAAGGACCCCGTTCAGCAGGCAGCAGTGGCCATGTCCTTATGTGCACACAGCTAGCCACTGTCCCTGTGTAACACACGAGAGAAAGTCTGCACTATGAGGGACGCTCTGAAGGGAACATCTTTCCCCGTGGGCCGCTAACAATGTGCATATTTATTAATATGTACTGATAGGCTGACAAAAAAACGAAATGAAAGGAACCGCCACAGAATAACGAGCCGGGTATAAACCTAACGACTGCATAATTAGCCGGGAGAGGACCCCCAGAATAACGAGCCGTATAAACGTAACGACTGCCTAATAGCCAGGAGACGGACAGAATAACACGCCGGGGGTATAAACGTACGACTGCATAATTGAGCAGGAGACGGCACGAGACACGCACCGGGTATAACGTACCGACTGCATAATTAGCAGGAGACGGCACAGAAATAACGAGCCGGATGTATCTAGGTATAAACGAAAGACTGCATAATAGCAGGAGAACCACGAAATAACGAGCCGGGTAAAACGTAACGACTGCATAATTAGCAGGAGAAGCACAGAATAACGAGCCGGGTATAACGTAACGATTGCATAATTAGCAGGAGACGGCACAGAATAACGAGCCGTGGTATATAAACGTAACGATTGACATAATTAGCAGGGACGGCACAGAATAACGAGCCGCGGTATGGTTAAACGTAACATTGCATAATTAGCGAGAGGAACGGCACAAATAACGAGCGGTATAAATGTAAACGATGCATAATTAGCAGGAGACCACAGAATAAACGAGCTGGGATAACGTAACGATTGCATAATTAGCAGGAGACGGCACAGAATAACGAGCCGGGTATAAATGTACGATTGCATTAATAGCAGGAAGACGTCACAGAATAACGAGCCGGGAATAAACGTAACATTGCATAATTGCCGAGAAGGGAGCCAGAATAACGAGCCGGTATAAAGTAACGATTGCATAATTAGCCGGAGACGGCACAGAAAAACGAGCCGGGTATAATGTAACGATTGCTAATTAGCAGTGAGACGGCACAGAATAACGAGCCGGGTATAATGTAACGATTGCATAATTAGCCGGCGACGGCACAGAATAACGAGCCGGGTATAAATGTACGATTGCATAATTAGCAGGAGACGACACAGATAACGAGCCGGTATAAATGTAACGATTGCATAATTAGACGGGACGGCACAGATAAAGAGCCGGGTATAAACGTAACGATTGCATAATTAGCAGGGACACGCACAGAATAACGAGCCGGGTATAAACGAACATTGCATAATTAGCCGGTAGACGGCACAGAATAACGCCGGGTATAAATGTAAGATTGCATAATTAGCAGAGAGACGCACAGAATAACGAGCCGGGTTAAACGTAACGATTGCATAATTAGCCGAGACCGCACAATAACGAGCCTGGGTATAAACGTAACGATTGCATAATTAGCAGGAGACGCACAGAATAAGAGCCGGGTATAAATGTAACGACTGCATAATTAGCCGGAGGAGCACAGAATAACGAGCCGGGTATAAACGTACGATTGCATAATTAGCCGAGACCGCACAGAATAACGAGCCGGTATAAACGTACATTGCATAATTAGCAGGAGACGCACAGAATAACGAGAGGTATAACGTAAATTGCATAATTAGCGCGAGAAGGCACAGAATAACGAGCCGGGTATAAATGAACGATTGCATAATTAGCAGGATACGGCACAGAATAACGAGCTGGGAAGAAACGTAACGATTTGCATATATTCAGATGACGGCACAGAATAACGAGCCGGATATAATGTACGATTGCATAATTAGAGGAGAGACAGCACAGAATAACGAGAGGGTATAAATAAACAATTGCATAATTAGTCGCGAGAATTGCACAGAATAACGAGCCGGGTTAAAACGTAACGATTGCTAATTACCGGAGACGGCACAAATAAGAGCAGCGCGGATAAATGTTAACGAGATGGATAATTAGCAGGAACGGCACAGAATAACGAGCCCGTATAATGTAACGATTGCTAATTAGCCGAGACGGCACAGAATAACGAGCCGGGTATAATGTAACGATTGCAATTAGCAGGAGACGGCACAGAATAACGAGAGGGTATAAATGTAACGATTGCCATAATTAGCCGAGACGCACAGAATAAGAGCCGTGGTTTGGATAAACGATAACTATTGCATAATTAGCCGGAGAGACGGCACAGAAATAACGAGCCGGTGTATAAAGTGTAACGATGCATAATTAGCCAGAGACTGCACAGAATAAACGAGCCGGTAAAAAACGTTATATAACGTACCGATTGCATTAATTAGCAGGACACGGCACAGAATAACGAGTCAGGGTATAAACGGAACATGCATAATTAGCCGGAGACGGCACAGAATAACGAGCCGGGTATATAAATGTAATGTGCCTAATTAGAAGAGGACGGACAGAATAAAACGCCGGGTAAAAACGTAACGATTGCATAATTAGCCGAGACCGCACAGAATAACGAGCCCGGGTAAAAACGTAACGATGCATAATTAGCAGGAGAGGCACAGAATAACGAGCCGGTATAATGTAACGACTTGCATAATAGCCGATGAGAACCGCCACAGAATACGAGCAGCCGGAATTAAACGTAACGATTGCATAATTAGCCGGAGACCGCAGAATAACGAGCCGGGTTAATAACGTAACGATTGCATATACACAGGAGACGGCACAGAATAACGAGTGGGTATAAAGTAACGACTGCATAATAGCCGGAGACGGCACAGAATACCGAGCCGGTATAATGTAACGATTGCTAATTAGCATGGAGACGCACAGAATAACGAGCCGGTATCAATGTAACGATTGCATAATTAGCCGGAGACGGCACAGAATACGAGCCGGGGTATAAATGTAACGATTGCATCAATTAGCAGGAGACGCACAGAATAACGAGCCGGGTATAAATGTAACGATTGCATAATTAGCCGGAGAGGCACAGAATCAGCACGGTGTATTAACGTAACGATTGCATAATTAGCCGAAGAGACGGCACAGAATAACGAGCCGGGTAAAATGTAACGACTGCATATTAGCCGGAGACGGCACAGAAATAACGAGCCGGGTATAAAACGTAACGATTTGCATCATTAGCGGGACACGGCACAGAATAACGAGCCGGTATAAACGAACAAGTTGCATAATTAGCCGGAGACGGCACCGAATACGAGCCGGTATAAATGTAATATGATCAATTAGCAGAGGACGGACCAGTAAAACTAGCCGGGTTAAAAACGAACGATTGCATAATTAGCCGGAGACGCACAGAATAAACGAGCCGGTATTATAAACGTACTACGAGTGCATTAATTAGCAGGTAGACGGCACAGAATACGAGCCGGGTATAAATGTAACGATTTGCATAATAGCCGAAGACGCACAGAATAACGAGGCACGGGGTCTAACACGTAACGAATTGCATAATTATGCGGAGCACGGCACCAGAATAACGAGCCGGTATAAATGTACGATTGCATAATAGCGGAGACGCACAGAATAACGAGCCGGGGTAATAAATTAGATTGCAATTAAGGAAGCACAGAATAACGAGCGGGTAAAACGAACATGCATAATTAGCCGGAAGACGCACAAATAACGAGCCGGTATAAAGTAAGATTGCATAATTAGCAAGAGACGGCACAGAATAACGAGCGGGTAAAATGTAACGATTGCATAATTAGCCAGAGGACCGCAACAGAATAACGGCAGGTTATAACGTAACGATTGCATAATTAGCAGGAGACGGCACAGGGAATAACGAGCGGGTATCAAATGTAACGATGCATAATTAGCGGAGACCGCACAGATACGACGGGGTATAAAGTAACGATTGCATATAGCAGGAGCCGCAAGAATAACGAGCCGGGTAATAAGTAACGATGCATAAGTTACGGAGAGACACAGAATAACGGCGGGATATAAATGTAACGAGCATAATTAGCCGGAGACCGACACAGAATAACGAGCCGGGTATAAACGTAACGATTGCATAATTAGCAGAGACGGCACAGAATAACGAGGCGGGGTAACAAAGTAACGATTGCATGAATAGCCAGGAGCGGCACAGAATAACGAGCCGGGTAACAATGTAACGATTGCATAATAGCAGGGATACGCACAGATAACGAGCCGGATAAAGTAACGATGCATATTAGCCGGACGGCACAGAATAACGAGAGGGTATAACGTAGACATTGCATAATTAGCCGGAGAAGGCCAGATCGAATAACGAGCGGTATAAACGTAACGATTGCATAATTAGCAGGAGACGGCACATAATAACGAGCGGTATAAGTAACGATTGCATAATTAGCGAGGAGGCAACGAATAACGAAGCGGTATATAAATTGTAACGAGCATAATAGCGAAGAGACGACAAATAACACGTATAAAGTACGATTGCATAATAGCGGAGACGACAAGAATTAACGGAGCCGGGTATAAAAGTAACGATTGCATAATATAGCAGGAGACGGCACAGAATAACGAGGGGTATAAAGAAACATTGCATAATTAGCCGGAGACAGCACAGAATAACGAGCCGGGTATATTAAATTAACGATGCATAATTAGTCAGGAGACACGCACAGAATAACGAGCGGATAAACGTAACGATTTGCATAATTAGCAGGGAGACGGCACAGAATAACGGAGCCGGGTATAAATTGACGATTGCATAATTAGCCAGGAGACAGAAAGAATAACGAGCCGGTATAAATAAACGTAACAATTGCATAATTAGCCGAGACGTGCACAGAATAACGAGCCGGGTATAAACGTAACGATGGCATAATTAGCCGGGACGGCACAGAATAACGAGCCGGGTATAAATGTAAACGATGCATAATTAGCGGAGACGCACAGAATAACGGAGGGTATAAAATAACGATTGCATATAGCAGGAGACGGCACAGAATACGAGCCGGGTATTAAATGTAACGATTGCATTAATTCGCGGAGACGCACAGAATAACGAGCCGGGATAAACGTAACGATTGCAGAATTAGCCGGAGACGGACAGAAAACGAAGCCGGGTTATAAATGTAACGATTGCATAATTAGCCAGAGACAGAGCACAGAATAACGTAGAGCCGGGGTATATAAACGTAACGATTGCATATTAGCAGGACCGGCACCAGAATAACGAGCGGGATAAACGAACGATGCATAATTAGCGGAGACGGCACGAATAACGAGCGGGGTATAAATGTAAGATTGCATAATTAGCAGGAGACGGCAACAGAATAAGACCGGGTATAAAACGTAACGATTGCATAATTTAGCAGGAGACCGCCAGAATAACGAGCCGGGTATAAACGTAACGATTGCATAATAGCAGGAACGGCAAAGAATAACGAGCCGGGGTTTACGGTATAAATGTAACGCTGCATAATTAGCCGGAGGGACCGACACAGAATAACGAGCCGGGTATAAACGTAACGATTGCATAATTAGCCGGAGACGCACAGAATAACGAGCCGGGATAAAGTAACGATTGCATAATTAGCGGAGACGGCACAGAATACGAGCTGGGTTTAAATGTAACGATGCTAATTAGCACGGAGAGGCACAGATACGAGCGGGTATAAAGGTAACGATGTTTGCAATAATTAGCAGGAGACGGCACAGAATCCCAAGCACGCCGCTTTGGTCCTACAAGCTAACGCATTGCATAATTAGCCGGGAGGACGGCACAGAATAACGAGCCGGGTATAAATGTAACGATTGCATATAGCGGAGACGGCACAGAATAACGAGCCGGGTATAAACGTAACGATTGGCATAATTAGCCGGAGACGGCACAGAATAACGAGCGTGGTATAAACGTAACGATGCATAATTAGCCGGAGACGGCACAGAAAACGAGCCGGGTATAAATGTAACGATGATAATTAGCGGAGACGGCACAGAATAACGGAGCGGGTATTAACGTAAACGATTGTAATTAGCAGGGACGGCACAGAATAACGAGCGGGTATAAACGAACATGCATAATTAAGCCGGAGACGCACAAATACGAGCCGGGTTATAAAGTACTGATTGCATAATTAGCAAGAGACGGAACAATAAGAGCCGGGTAAAACGAACGATTGCAATTGAACGGTATTCTCGCTGCCCCCCCTCCTGTGGTCTAAAACGGACCCCATTACAGTGTGGATATGTCATAGGTGCACCTGCTGGCTACAGGACTCCTGAGTCCGCCATGATTGTGTGGGGAGGACCCGTCAGACAGGCAGCTGAGGTAGTGTGCTGAGTCTCACCATAGTTAAAGTGCAGCGCCTCCACCTCACCGGGTCCTGGTTCACGAATTGGGATGATCCTGCGAGGGAGAACTCACTCCGTGGTGCTCCTCTCTGTACACTCATTCCAGATAGATACACGAGAGGGTTATGGCTGAACTCTCTTTATTGACACGGCAGGGCAAATGCCCTCCACAAGGAGTATCTTCAGCCGCTCATCGCCAGTGCTCCCTTTAGTTAGGTAGGTCACCCAGATCAGGGATTCACTATTCCCGCAGGAATCACGCTGGCCAGGTCCCTGGACCAAGCCTCCCATGGAGTACTATAAACATAACTGCAGAAACCCCTCAGTCTGACAAGAGCTTTCCAGCAACACTCAGCAACCAACTACTTTGCCAACTCCACATCAGAAACTAACTTTAGAAAAAAAGTGCGTGCCTTATGTAAGCTTCTGATGTGACACATCTCGACATCCTAACCATGGAGTCAGAGCATGTGACCAGCCAGCCATACACAGAGCACCCCCACCAGGGTGTGAGGGGAAACCTCCATGAATTACTGCTGGCATGCCCACCCTTACCAGGCCTTACTGCCAGCAGGAGAGAGGCTGTAGGCATTTTAATGACGCGTTACATTCTCCCCCTGGTGAATCCCATCGTCCTCGCTGGGACCTAATTGTTCTACCTCTTTCCAGGACGCAGTGCAACAGAAACATAATTAACATCACACGATTCAATACAGTATACATGAATACAGTCTCCGCCAAGCCCGCCCCGACCAGCAGCCACAGACCCGCCAGGATGCGTCAGTTCCCCCTAAAAATATGATCGGGGCAGGTTTCTCACTTCCCGGTTACCAATTATCCAGGACGTAACATAATAATGCTAGGTGATATCCTCTCTCTGGCAATAGGTCATCTATGTTTTGAACATTTCTCCCTATGCTCCCACACTCGCATTCAGGTTGTCTATTTCTTTCTTCTGCCTTTTTACCTACTAGTCGCTCCCCTATTGGGTTAAGTACAGGCTCTATAGTTTTGGAGCCACGATTCCTATTGTCCTCAATTTCATCCATCAGGGGCTCAGAACATAGGGTTACTCACAACCCATGGGATTTTTAACTTGACCTACGTATAGCCCTCCCGCCCTCTAACCATGGTCAGATCAGCATTACCTGCCCCTCCCGGTAAACACCCATGATAGGGGCTCATCCAGGATCAACGGGTCTGACAGAGTGTCGGGACCCATGGGCGCTATGTCTCTACGCTCCAGCTGGAAACCACCTCTCCTGAATTCCCTGTCCACTCATGCTCGTGGTTGTTGTAATCTCTCCTCTCTCACCAGAAATTCATAACGTCCTCCGAACGGATGAGGAACCGAGTACGGTCCAATACCATGCAGGAGTACCCTCAAATAGGGGAGCCCACCACGGGTTCTCCTAAAGGGATTAGGCCTGGTTCCCTGTCATATCACGAAAAAACC
>WSYH01000083.1:54040-100699 GCA_036426205.1 Ascaphus truei | reverse complement strand
GGGTATAAATGTAACGATTGCATAATTAGCAGGAGACGGCACAGAATAACGAGCCGGGTATAAATGTAACGACTGCATAATTAGCCGGAGACCGCACAGAATAACGAGCCGGGTATAAATGTAACGACAGCATAATTAGCAGGAGACGACACAGAATAACGAGCCGGGTATAAACGTAACGACTGCATAATTAGTCAGAGACACCGTGTCTCTGAGATGTCAGTGTGTTTCTGAGGTCTGCGTCTCCCGGACATATCATCATCTTAGGGTCTGATGGGAATGTTTCAAATGTTGCTACCAGTAATGAGGCCCACCTAGCAGTGAAAGGGTTAAAAGGGTAAAAACCAGCCGAGAATCAAATAAAAGAACTAATAGACTGCAAACAGCTCAAATACTCTGTAGTACAATTATTGGAGTGCTCTATAAAATTATAGCTCCTGCACCATCTAACAGATTTTATCCAACAATCTTCCTCTATACTGCACAGACATCGTTCATTATAAAAACAATTACAGGACAAATGCGGAGACCTAGCATGGTAGACCAAGCAAGGGTTGCGGAGGTTACTGCTCCACTGCGCTGCACTCACACCGATTTCCAGGCTGTGTAGCTCATGCAGCTGATGTACAACTGTGTAATACCGAGGGTCCGGAAGACATCGCTGAATGCTCGTGTTACACCCAGAATGTACACAGGACATCAGGAAAATGCTAAGCTGAAGTCACACCTTAACCCTGCAGAGACCATTAAAATACGCTCCTGTCCCTGTACACACCATATGGAAGCTACCACCCTGATTCAAATCTCCCCAGCTGTCTGTCATGTGCTACTGCACACAGCTATGCAGAGTATGACCACACTACAATGAGGAAGGAGATGGCTACCTCAGAACCTGACTTGCTGGAGACTGTGTACGTTACAACCAGACACCAACATGGTAGATTTGACAAGCGTGGGAAGTGGGTTTACAACCTGAACTTTCTGAAGTCAAATTCATGGTCCTATATCTTAAGGCTGCGCTTACTATAAGCGCACGCAACGGCGGCAATGGATTTGTTTTGACGCGACGTCGCTGTCACTATAAGCGCAGACTTAGGCTCAGTCTCAACAAGGACCTAAGTGACCTAATGACAGTGACATGTTCAATACGTTAAGGGGTCTGGTCCACATAGGACTAAAGTGACCTTATGAGTGACAGTGACACTAATGTGAGTGCCCGGGTCCCAGTGACAAAGAAACAACACATACAACACACATACAGTGTCACATACCAGAGCCGTGCAGCGGTTCAAAGAACGTGTCAGGAAAGTTTTCGGAGGACCCCTGCAGACTGTAACTTCCCCCTGGCAGAGACGAGACACAGATACTGTAAAACCTAGTGCCTACACTCAGAGACGTCCTGAGAGTAACATGGTGCAGTGTGGAACAGGTCAGAGCACATCTACTCACACCTATGTGTTACAAACATGGCCTCTCTCTTCCTGAGAACAGTCCTGTGTGCCCATAATTTGAAACAATGTTTAGTGATCCTCCGGAATAAAGCCAGAACCGGTTCTGCTTCCGCTCCGCTCCGCTCACTGAAAGCTTTTTACAGCACTGCTCAGTTATTTACTTTTGTATATTCTGCAGTAAACAGCTACACATGCCTATAATGAGATGCAATTATTCACCCTCTCTGCTGTGCACTAATATCCCTAATGCACTCACATTTATCCTACAATCTCTGCATCTTTTCCACTTAGACTGGAATTTGCAGCAGATTCTATTAGTCCAAAATAGACCAGCGGAGAGTGGACCTGAAGTTATATGAGAGAGAAGAAAGAGAGAGAGAGAGAGAGAGAGAGAGAGAGAGAGAGAGAGAGAGAGAGAGAGAGAGAGAGAGATTGAGAGTTTTCCTCTCCCCACACCTCCATCACATCGGAGATACACTGGCCCCAATAAAGCAGCGTTACATGCAACTAACAGGATTCCCCTCTGTCTGTTTGATCTGCGACTTGTATTGAAACCGGAGCAGAGAGATGCCACCCACAGCGGGCAGGATCAAATCCTATGTAGGGCTAATGGTTTCAAACTCCAAACCGGTTCTGGTTCCCTGATTGGCTGCGCTCCTTACATAGTCCTTGGTTGCTGTACTTAACATGGAACAGGGGCCACCAACCAATCAGAACACGGATCGTGACGGCGCAGCCAAGTGCAGGGGGCCAGCTTAGGCACTCTAGACTGCCCCTCGGGCAGGGAACTGTGGGCGAGTTGGTAATTGGAACTGGCCAATGGGAATCATGTCTATGGAACTGAAACCAAGCAACGGTTCCCTTTGCCAGCCTCATACCCCGTGGGGTAGGTGCCTCAGAATCCCTGGGAAACAAAGGCTTTGCACCACCAAGAACTAGTTCCCCAGACCTGAATCACAGCCCTTTCACACTCACCATTGTTCAGGTACTTAAGCCGCTCCCTGCCTTTGTCACAACCCGGCATTCCTCTGCCTGCAGCCCAGCTAAGTGAATTACTGGGTCTGCATAAAGAGAAATGCTAACAACATTAATACATTACTGGCTTGCTGACTAACTTTATGGGGAACATACTACATTCTAACATGGGGGAATAAAAGTGCTTTTTATTCATATACAATCCACGTTTCCCAATTCCTACAGTTTTCCCCCTTCCAGGTATCACACAACAATTAGCTCTTTTCTGGAAGGGGTTACACTAAACATTACATATAACGGCAAAATGAGCCTCACAGAGGCAGCCATTACAAACGGTATTGGGGTAACCAGCCGGGCTTCACCTTTATTATGTGAGACTGGCTACCGTTACCGTCACAATGATGTCTAATGTTTTATTTTTAATGGGCAAATGTGCTATTATCAAGATATGGATAATAGGCCTTTTGCCCATTACAGTGTGCGTTTGGGGGGGGGGGGGGGGGGGGTGAAGGGGGTTGGGGAAAGATGAGGAGGTTGTAGGGTGGCCATTGCTTGCCAATGTGGCTGTTACCCATTGAGGGCATAGACGACCACAGTGACAATCAATGAATGATATTGCTAGAGTTTTGATTTATAGTAATGTGTTTTTTATAGTAATGTATTTTATTATATTGCACTGTAATGATTATTTGAATGGGCAAAATCGCTATTAACCATCTGTGGCTAATAGCACTTTTGCCCATTCCTGTGTGATGTTGGCGGTAGAGGGGTGGGTGAAGGTGGTAGTTGCCCCAGGGAGGGTGTTTAGGCTTTGCAAGAGCGTTTAATCCCTTCATTACCGTAGCGTTTATAACAGCTAAGGTAAGGGAGGGGTTAATCCATCCAGGGAGGCCTGAACACCCACCCTGGGGCAACTATGAAGGTGGCATTTGGCCAGTGGTGGTGTTTAGGCCTACTGGGTGGGTAGCAGGAGTGGTTAACCCCTTCATTACCTTAGTGGTAGTAACTGCTAAGGTAATGAAGGGGTTAACTTCTCCCACAACCCTCCCTGTATGCCTAACCACCCACCCTGGGGCAACTACAACCTTCACCCATCCCCTCTACCACCAACAAACCGGGCGCTGGTATTTAACCCCTTCATTATCTCAGCTGGCTGTAAATGAATTTGTATTACATAGGATTGAAGTAGGGGGTCCCCGAAGTTGATATTAATGTGGGTCAGCTCCGGGGACCCCCAGCTTCAATCCGATGCAGTAACAATACATTTTTCTCCTTCATATGCACATCACAGATCCCTTCAGGTGACGAAATCTGTGAGTTGCAGCTGCAATGGGAATCTCGGAGCTTCCTGACTAGCTTGATTTATTAAAATAGCTATACATGCAAACTCGCTACAAAAGTGCTCAAAACTGATACATCACGTATTGGAGCTACCTGAATAAGCTCCTTGGAGTGAAAATGTAGAAAAGATGACATAACTGTCAGATCATTTATAAATAACATGCCCTCCCCCACCTCCCATTCTCTCCCATCCATCCCTCACTTTCTCCCCACACCCCATCCCTCTCATTCTCTCCCCTCATCCCTCTCCTTTTCTCTCTCCCCCATCCCTCTCCTTCTCTCCCCCCCCCCCCCCCCCTTTTCATTTTATCTCCTCCATCCCTCTCATTTTCTCTCCTGGGAGACAGGCTGCATAAGGTGAGAGGGAGGGGAAGGGTTAAATCACGAGAGGCATGAAACAGACATGAGAGGAAAGAATACAGAAAAGAAGAGACACAAAGAGAAAATGAAGTACAAGTGAGAAATACATACACTGTAAGAGGGAAAAGAAAGACATGAGGGGGAGAGAGAGACATGAGGGAAACAAAAAGAGGGGGAGAGAGACATGAGGGGAGAAGAGACACAAGGGGGAGAAAAGAGAGAGACATGAGGGGGAGAAAAGAGAGAGACATTAGGGGGAGAAAAGAGAGAGACATGAGGGGGAGAAAAGAGAGAGACTTGAGGGGGGGAATAGAGAGACATGAGGGGGAGTGTGACAGGGTGAAGTGAGGTACTGATAATTATGCCTGTGAAACATACATCTGAGTCCTTCATCCAGCACTCAGAAGGTTAACCCAGTAAGAATACTTGGGCAATCAGGAAGTAAGCTGAGACAGCTGACAACCAGCTTGATAAGGAGGCTACTGCTTGTAGTAGGTGGCTGACTCAGACTACAGAGCTGTCCTGTGCAAGCGCCTATCCAGAAGGATTTTCTAAACTCTCTCTAGGGACAGAGATTCCCAACCAAAGATACAGTAAGGACTTTAATATTGTTCCATAACTATTGTGGTATATGTTTAGGAGTTTTCTTTTGCCTTAAAGGGACAGTGTGCCAAATGTTTGTGTTGTGGAGAAAAAAATCCACTCAACATTTGGTTTACCCATAAAATGCACGTGTGGACTATAGTCTGACCTTCCCTATAGGCCGTCCTGCCACAGGGAGAAAAGAGACAGACATGAGGAGGAGAATTGAGAGATACATGAGGGGGGAAGAGAGATAGACATGAGTGTGAGAAAAGAGAGAGAAAGAGACATGACGGGGAGAAAAGAGAGATATGAGGGGAGAAAAGAGACATGAGGGGGAGAAAAGAGAGACATGAGGGGGAGAAAAGAGAGGGACACGAGGGGGAGAAGAGAGACATGAGGGGGAGAAAAGAGACATGAGGGGGAGAAAAGAGACATGAGGGGGAGAAAAGAGACAGAGACATGAGGTGTAGAAAAAGAGAGAGACATTAGGGGAAGAGAGCTGATAATGATGGGGGAGAGAGCTGATGATTAGGGGAAGAGCTGATGATGAGGAGGACGGATGATGAGAGGATGGGGGAAGGGAGAAAAACATTGGCGTCAGTATTATTTTATATTACTATGCTGATTTATTTAAAGTGTATGGTGAATTTTACACAACTTTGGAGAAAAAAGCCCAATAGTATTTGAGAAAAAAAAGCTATTGAATCTCATTGTGGATGGGTGCAGAGAGGTTCCCACCCCCTACTTTACCCACTGGCGGATTTCCCATTACTCCCAGGCCTAGTGCGGCAAAAATGTCCGCCTCATATACATTTGCCGCGCTCTCGGACCTAATCAATCACATCATTGACGTGTTTGCTGAGCAACAAGTGCGGAAACTGAACTGACTTAAAAATAAATGGTGAGTACATGAGTAATCTATATTTTATATTGAACCTATATTTATATATATGTGCGGTATATTTAATTTTGAATCTATGGAATACGTTCACTTATAATGTGGCCCTGAAAAGATGGTTGCCCGCGCATGTCTAGCTACGCCAAAGCTCAGAGTATCCCTACGTGTATGATTTATATTACAGTTCCACTTCCTTTATAATGAAAAGGGCAATTATGTCCAATTATTTATATTGCATTTATAACAAACATGTTTTGATATATTGATACAATTGTTGCAGTTTGTTACATATTCGTGATTTTATTTGCTCAGTCACAGTGCCAGTACTTTTTCCCAGTCCCTTTGGTCTCTGGGGAGAGGTATTTAATGCTTTCATTTGGTGGAGCTAGATTCCTAATTCCCCATCTTGGAATAAAGTTGCCCTCTAACTCCGCAATGATTTCTAATTTCCAGTCATTATTTATTATTATTATTGTTTGTTTGTTTTGCAGGTGTTTTTTTTTTTTCTTCTTCCAAACACAATGAGTGTTTTACCAGAGGAAGAGTTTGCGCCATAATAGCCGTACTCCCCCGGCCTCACCCCTCCTCCCTTTATTCTGCATCACTCTTCTTGTATTATACAGAGACATGTTGAGGGGCTGTGACACGTGGCACAGTTACACGTGGCACAGTGACACAGGGGTTTCACCTCTATCACACAGACTGATTGCTGCGCTGATGGCTTTTCCAAAGCTCCGGCTGGATTAAACTGTGTGCCATGGCTCCCGCAAAGTGGGTCAGAGCCGGCGCCGCTGCGGGGATACGGGACATGATTACAAATTAAAGAGGAGCAGCGAGTCCTGGGACCCACGAGGTCGGTTCGTTAGGGAGAAAGCAAGTGGGTAGATACATAAATACAGAGTAGGATTACAGTTACATATAGTGTGTGTGTGCATATATATATATATGCACACACACACACACACACACACACACACACGTGTATATATCTGTGTGTGTATATCTATACTGTATATTGATATATATATACACACATACATATGTAGAGGGAGGGGGGAGAGGGCGTGTAACAAAAGTGTGGGTGTCTTAGGGAGACACCTAGAGGTGCATTGCTTTCACAGAGACAGAGCAGTAGGTGCACTGTATGTCATCCCAGCACAGGGGTAGAGAGGGGGGGGGGGGGTGAGGAATTCCAATCTGTTTAGGACTGAGGTTGGAAAAGCAGAAACGCAGAGATATGGGGACGAGACCACTGCACAGAAAGACGGACACATTGTAATCTCCCTTCAGGTTTCCATGGAAACACAGGAATCCTGCATCACGGGGCACAGTGTTTACTCTGTATATACACGGGAGGGAGAAACCGCCAACATCCCAGGATTATGCGCCAGAGAGGGAGCGGGGGGGGGGGGGGGTCTAACCCTACACATACACAGTATAAAGTCCTTCAGTAACGTCACTGTCTTTGAAGTGGGTGAGTCCAGAATACCTGTCTCAGCTTCTTGTACGTTAGCTTGTAAGAAACACAGTAAATGAGATATATATAGATATATATATACAGGCAGTCCTCGGCCCAGGTTATAGTATCTTGCATTGGTACTGTAGCCCAGGTCACACTCTCCCAGTGAAGTAAAGGCAATGGATAAACAATGTAGACCCAGTCAAAGGATGGTACCAGGAATCAGCAGTATATTCCCTCGGTGTGAAAAGATAACACACATGCAACAATGCATGTACTAGTTAAGTGTTTATCAAGGCAACAATCATTGCACTTTCGTGTGTATTCCAGGGGGAGCATGGAAGGGAAATAAAACAAAATATCTTCTAAGTGTAGACTGTTTGGTACTCAATGGGTTAATACAATGATGTGTCTTGGCTCGTATGAATATCCTACTCACAAGACGTAGATAAAATACGGGCAGTGTGACACAGTGGTCTCAGCGGAAAGGATATATTATGCTGTCCTGCTGAGATTGGGGGTCCACACCTTATCAAGAATCAAGAGTTCCTTTCCGCTGAGACCACTGTGTCACACTGCCCGTATTTTATCTATATCTTGTGAGTAGGCTATTCATACGAGCCAAGACACATCATTGTATTAACCCATTGAGTACCAAACGGTCTACACTTAGAAGATATTTTGTTTTATTTCCCTTCCATGCTCCCCCTGGAATACACACGAATGTGTATATAAATACACACATACACAACGTTGCAAAGCGTCGAAAGAGCGTTGGATAAGCCATTTTGGCATTGTAAAAATGAATATAGGTATGCATTGCATAGCGTTGGATAAGCCATTCGTTGTAAAGTGAAGCGTTGTAAAACGAGGACTGCCTGTATATATTGACAAAAGAGGAAAGCGTGGGGCTCCATAGCGGATTTCAGTAAAATATGGTTTAATTCAGGACAGGATAAAATCAGGCAACTCACAATGGTCGCAAGAACATGCTCATTGAGAGACAGTGGCAAGGGCCATAAAATGATGATGGAGCAGAGAACGCGAGCCGGGACCTCAGCCTCCTGGGGCGGATGACGTAGGTTCGCTTCCGAGTGTGCACACAAAAATATGTGTTAGAGAAATATGTCCAGAGAGGAGACTACTAAGCGTTAGACCCATGAAAATTCACGGGACAATAGACATATAAATGAACATAGGTGATTCCTAAACCGTTTTGTATATTGTCTGTTTATTATACAAGTTTTAATTTTGCTATTTAGCATTTGATTATTCAATGCATCAATGACTTATGTTATATTAGGTTTTCAAATAGCAATTATACAGGGTACATATATGTATATACAAGTAGTATGTTATCATTGCATTTCAGTTTTTTGCATTCGTTTTTCATTTGGATTTCATTCATTTCTTCTTGTTATGGAAGTGTATATATATGTGTCATATTTGCATACTGTTGCACTTTATATTTATTGTGATTCTTGATGCAATAATTGTGGTCTTCAGTTTTTGGAGGCGTTAGCAGTTCTCTGCATGTTTCCTTGTTTTATGTTGTACGATTAGCTTTATTTGTTTTGTCAGTCCATGCCTAGTTTTATCTGAAACTCAGGTTACTCACCAAATAACCCATGAGGGGTTAAACTCTGATGGACATCCATTAATTGATCAATCACTGTGAACTATATAAGGGCTAACAGCCCACTTGTATTATAACCCTGATGAAGTCGCGGTTGTGAAGAGACGAAACGTGTAGGGCTATTGCTTGTTGAGTGATTGTTCTCAAGTAGCCAGTATCATTACGGAGCCAGGAGCTGTGGAACTCTGGACATGGAAACATAATTTCCGAGAACGACTGATGGAATCGCTCTAATTCATGTGCACCTGGAAGCGGAACTATGTCATCCGCCCGTCCATCCAGGAGGCTGAGGTCCCGGCTCACGTTCTCTGCTCCATCATCATTTTATGGACATTGCCACTATCTCTCAACGAGCATGTTCTTGCGACCATTGTGAGTTGCCTGATTTTATCCTGTCCTGAATTAAACCGTATTTTACTGAATTACACTATGGAGCCCCGCGCTTTCCTTTTTTGTCTTGTAGATACACGGAGGAGGAGGTTGTTCCTGCAGAGAGCTGCTTGGAATCTCCAGCGTTTTTACAAGAATTTTACCTTGGACTCCCCTTTTTCCCTTGTGGCATTTTTTGTTCCCCTTTCCTTTCCCCTCTATCCCTATTTCCCCAATCTTTCCCTTCCTCCCTTCCCTCAACCACATTGTTCGTTGTTTGTCCTCTTTGTTTGTTGTTTGTCCATTGGTAATATGTAGAGGTATCTGTAGTGTGTTAGCCGAACGCAATAATCAAAAATGCATAGACGATACCGTTCTGTGGCTAACGAAATGCTTTTATTTGTACGAGCTTTCGAGATACACTGATCTCTTCCGGTGGTGTTACAATGAATAAAGCAAGAAAGGTTTAACTTAAAAACAGAAAACAGTGCATCTTGGAATGTTATCTGTGACTGAAACCTATCCCTCCCCCCAGTGCTGTATGCGATTTATGACTTGAGGTGTTAAATGGTCCCTGAATGTTAGTGATGTAAGAGAGTGTGTATGTGTATGTATGTATGTATTGTGATGCCCACACCACGTTGCAATCTCTTTTAGTCCCAATTTGAGGCAGGAAACACTGTATTTCTCTATATGTTTTTTTTTACAGGGATTAAATCATACACCAACAGGCCCACCATCCCTTTAAGTCCAAAGAAAAACATAAAAAGAACACCTATTCCCTTTAGGGAAAATAACTCAACTTTGCTTCAGCCCTTTCTAATGACAGCTGGCAAACTATACTGGTTCCCAGCTTAAAACATGTAGTACCATATGCACCCCACCTGAACAGTCTTAAGCACATCAATATAGTGTCTCTCTTATCGGTTAGTCCATTGGAGCAGACGTTCCCGCTTCAGCACGGCCTCGCGTCCTTCCTTCCAAGGGGAACTCGGCCCCACATGAGCTCAGAGAAACTCTCCTCTGTAAGTCCAATGCCAAGGACAGGACATCCCCGCTTCAGCACGGTCTCTCGTCCTTCCTTCTTCACGGGATTAATGACCCAGGCAGTCCCCGCAGGCTCCGCGATCAACGTCCAGCGGGCATAGGCGTCTGTGCAAGCTTCCACAGCTGAACTAGCTATTCTATGGGATTAACTCTATGTGCTTTGGAAAGGTCCCATAGCTGCTTTATTCCAGCACCAAGAGGACAGTGATGGTATCACATATCCCTCCCCCCAGCGAAACATTGTCCTGTGAAGCGGCCCGTGTACCAGCCTCTTTGTCAGAGACGTCTGACATCCATCTCCTCATTTCCTTACCTTATAGTTGAAGACTTTTTTCTTCGGGCAATTACTAGCCCTTCTGAGCCTGCAGTTCATGAAGATGCACCTCCATCTTCTTCCTCTTATGCTCACCGTTTCCTTTATACCTTTGGTTGTTGCCTGTGGGTTAGGTGAAGGCTTAGTAAACACTTGCTCCGATGGTTCAGCCTTTACAATCTCGTTTTTTATTGGGGCAGTGACCCCAACTCTTACTGTAACCTTGTCTTCAGGGATATTGGTTTCCGTGGCATAAAGACGCATGGACACGGCCACTGCCTTTTCCTGTAGTGGAGACACCTGTGCATTACTGTTCTGCAGAGCCTCACTCTGTTTTAACTCTACTGCCCTCTTTTTCACGGACTCCTTCTCAAGGGTCTTCTTTATATTAGGAACCTCCTGCTGGGCAGCAATAGAGTCAAACGCAGCATCCCGCTCAGTCTTCAGAGCCTCGAGCTCCTCACCTAGGTCACGCTTTTGTTTCTCTGCTTTCTTGCGGCCAGCACTCTCAGATTCCAGGTCATTCCTCGGGTCTTGAAGCTGTCCTTCTGTATTTCTTTTTTCCCTCAATCAGCTGCTAGTTCAACTTCTTTGGAGTTGAGTCGCGATTTCACATCTCCCAGCTGATTCAGAGCAAGGCATAAATCCGTTTCCTTTTCTCTATTTCTGACCTGCAGCTGCCAATGCTCCTCCTGGACCTTGTCCAGCTCCCGCTGCAGCCGGGCCCTCATTGGCCGTGTGGTCCAGCAGCTTGCGGGTATCGGCCATCTCGGTTTCATAGCACAGTGTCAGGTCGGACACATCCTCCCTCTCTTCCTTTTTGGTGAGCTGTATATAGCTGGAGGAACGCACAAGGTCTCCGGGGATAAATCATAGTATTGTATATCGCTGGAGGAACGCACGGGGCCCCCAAGGATAAATTATAGTACTGTATATGGCTGGAAGAATGTACGAGGCCTCCAGGGAAAATTATAGTACTTTATATGGCTGGAGGAACGTACGAGGCCTCTGGAGATAAATAAGAGTACTGTATATGGCTGGAGGAACGCATGTGGTCCGATTGCAAGCTCCTGCATCTCCCTCAGGCCTCATACGGCCGGGCTGTGACGTCTCTGGCTTGTGTTTGAAGGAGATTTTACTCAGGCGTCTCAGGGCAAAAACATTCCTCATCTTCTGCAAAATTAACGATGATGGATGCTTGATTAGGGCCATTTATTAGTCCAATTTAGTGCGAGGATTCATTTTATAATTGATATCTCAGTTCTGTTGCCTCTCATTTATTTCAGTAGTGGAAAGGTGACTCCTGGCCGCACGTTAATGGAACTTGAGGGCCATTCAGGAAGTTTTCTGAGCTTGTCAGAGAGAGGTCACATTATCCATCAGAACTGTCACCAATCTCAGGCGGCTGCTGAGTGCTGGAGCCGACGGGAGCTTACTTCAGCACTCGCTGTTCCCAAGAAATCATTTCACACAAAGGAGTTTTTCTGTCTCATCTTTATACTGATCTGGTTTTATCTATTCTCCCTGAAAGGAGCAATCTGCATGGAAAGGTGAGGCCGGCACGGAGCTTATTTACCATTCTCAGAGTATTGTATATACGCTTTAACACTCACTCGCCTAAGAAACCTTAAGTTCTCCTAACACAAACACCATTGCCAGTAACTTACTGTAGCACTGCAGTCGTCTATCCGTCATAAAGACCTCAACCGCTGTGCCCTTTCTCCAAAGCCATTTGCTCAGTCTGTTTCTCGCTGACAGACAAGAACTTCAAGAGAAGTGCAAGACTGAGTAATATGCAACACTCTGAGGATCATCAGGAGGTAGAGGGGGGAGAGCGTGATGGGGGAGAGGAGAGCGTGAGGGGGGAGAGAGTGAGGAAGGGGTAGAGTGAGGAAGGGGTAGAGTGAGGAAGGGGTAGAGTGAGGAAGGGGTAGAGTGAGGAAGGGGTAGAGTGAGGAGGGGGTAGAGTGAGGAGGGGGTAGAGTGAGGAGGGGGGAGAGTGAGGAGGGGGTAGAGTGAGGAGGGGGTAGAGTGAGGAGGGGGGGTTGGGGTAGGGTGAGGAGGGGGGGGTAGAGTGAGGAGGGGGTTAGAGTGAGGAGGGGGGTAGAGAGTGAGGAGGTTGAGAGGTTTGAGGAGGGGGGAGTTTTAGGAGTGAGGAGGGGGTAGAGTGAGGAGGGGGTAGAGTGAGGAGGGGGTAGAGTGAGAAGGGGACAGAGTGAGGAGGGGGCAGAATAAAGAGGGAGTGGGGAGAGTGTGGGTGGTTGAGAGTAAAGAGGGAGAGTGAGTGAGGAGGGAAAGAGTAACGAGAAATTGAGAAGGGAGTGAGAGTGAAGAGAACAGAGTGCAGGAGGAGTGGGATAGAGAGGGGGGAGTAGACAGTGAAGGGGGAAAGTGAGAGAGAGGGGGGAGAGCGAAGGGGGAGAGTAACAGGGAGGAGAATGAGAGATGGAGAGAGAGTGAAGGGGAGAGAGAGTGAGGGGGAGAGAGAGTGATGGGGGGAAAGAGTAAGTGGAGAGACAGTGATGGGGGAAAGAGTAAGTGGAGAGAGAGTGATGGGGAAAGAGTAAGTGGAGAGTGATGGGGAAAGAGTAAGTGGAGAGTAAGTGGAGAGTAAGGGGGTAGAGTGAGAAAATGAAGGGGAGAATTGAGGTGGGGAATAGGAGAGTGAGGTGGGGGATAGGAGAGTGAGGTTACATATAGTTACATAGTAGATGAGGTTGAAAAAAGACATAGGTCCATCAAGTTCAACCTATGCTAAATTTAGACAACAGATACTTTATCCTATATCTATACTTACTTAGAGGTGGGGGAGGGGAGTGTGGTGGAGGAGGAGAGTGAGGAGGGGGCAGAGTAAAGAGGGAGTGGGGAGAGTGTAGGGAGGAGAGTGAGTGAGGAGGGAAAGAGTAACGATAAACTGAGAGTGAGGAGGAAGTGAAAGTGAGGAGAACAGAGTGAAGCGGGAGCGAGGATAGAGAGGGGGGAGTGAGACAGTGAAGGGGGAAAGTGAGAGAAGGGGAGAGAGTGATGGGGGAGAGATATGGAGAGAGAAGGAAGATAGTGAGGGGAGAGAGTAAGGGGGGAGAGAGTGTGAGGAGGTAGAGTGAGAGAATGAAGGGAGAGACAGTCTGCAATAACTATGCAGAGGATTCCCAGAAAGAAGCAGTCTCTGTGTCTCCCTGAGCAGCTCCTACAGCAATCCAATGTTGTATTCTTTTTTCTATACTGTATTGAACCAGGGGGTCTCCAGAGGTGAACCCCATTAATGTTAGACCCGGGGACCAATTGCTTTAAGAGAAACAGACCTCCGTAGAAGGTGCCGGTAGCCAGCTCGACTGGGCCAATGTGGTGCGGGACCTTTAAATCCCAGCCGGAACGGCTACCAGCACCTTCTATTGAGGTCTATATCTACAGAAGCAGGGGGTCCCAAAAGTTTAAATTAATGGGGTTCACCTACAGAGACCCCCTACTTAAATACAGTATAGCAAAAGGACAAACCGGAGTCTGTAACAGCTGCTCAGGGAGACACACAGAGCAAGACTGGAGTCTGTAAGGCAGAGATTATGCTCAGCGCACGTGCGACAGAGCATATATACGTGGCACACGCCTGAACTGTGCTTCAGGAGATGTTCAGGCAACAGGGAGGCGTGGTGGAGGCGTGTCCGTGATCAGTTCACCCTCATTGGCTGAGCCGCGCACGTGACCAGCCGTCGCGTGGCCAAGACAAATTCATTTGTCTTGCCGAGAATCGCGCTGTTGGTCTGTGCGCCTTCATTGGCATTCATTTGTTCCGGCGTCGCACGCATGCAAGTATAATTGCGACCTAAGTCTTCGACCCCGGTGGCCGCAACTGCGCGTGCGCACGGCCCACAAAGTACAGACTCTTTAAACTGAGACAACGCAATAGTTTTGGGATTCATTCCAGGTAGACCCTAGCACCAATGGGTCTAAATCAAGATATAGATCTTGCTGCTTTCATTGAGGGTTAAACTTCCTCTAATATTCACCTCCACCATCCTCTTTTATGCAAGTATCCTCTTTAATTTCTTTTTAATTATTTCTACTGGTTGAGGATGTTTCAAATTCTTTTATCAAGAAACTTGATTTTTATGTTATATATTTGTATTAATTATATGAATGCATTTTATAGGTTAGCAATCACAGTATGGCTTTTATTATACATCTTAAGGGCTGGGACCCGCTGCGCCCGGCGGTGCGGGCGGCTGCGTGAGCGTTCCCCACCAGCACGGGAATCCTTCTGAGCCGGTCCCAGTCCCCCCTCGCTGCACGGCTCACTACGCACTGTGATGCGTCAGCCGCCAGGGGATGCAAGAAAATTGTGATCCCGAGCGGTGACGCGTCACGTGGTGCGCTGATGAGCCTATCAGCGGCGGGAGCGGGAGCTGTCAGACAGCTTCCTACACAAGGTAGGGGGTGGGGTGTGTGTGTGTGTGTGTGTATCAGCGTGTGTGAGGAGGGCATTTGTGGGGGAAGGGGGAGGGAGCGGGAGCTGCTTACCTTCCAGCAGCAGCTCCCTCCTGCAGCCCGGGAGACCGAGCCCGTGGAGGGAGGGGGGGGAGTAGCGGGTCCCTCCGCTCAAACCACGCCCCCCCCCCCCCACTCCCCTCCCACTCCCGGCTCCCTACAGACCGCATATCGCGGTCTGTGCCTGTCAGCGCGCCGCTTGTCTGCAGTGCGGGCGCGCTGACTGAAGGAGCGGGGCCTTAGCCTCTTCTCTGGAAAGCTGTCGTTCAAGCCATGAAATGTATGACCCATTCCAGTAAGGATTCAGAAGACAGTACAGTACTGAAACAGTTCTGGTTCGTATGCTAAATGATCTCCTGATGGTGAGAGACAGAGGTGACTGTTCGATCTAAGTACTCCTTGTCCTCTCTGCAGCATTTGATACCGTGTACCATGGGTTCTTATTGGAGCGCTTGTAGGATTTCTGTGGGCTGGGTGGCACAGTTCTCAGCGGGGTCAGATCCTCTCACTGGCAGGTCACAGAGTATCTTCAGGAGTGTACTCCTCTGCACCAATGCCCATGTCATGTGGCGTGCCGCAGTGTTCTATCCTATCTCCTATGTTGTTCGCAGTGTACATGCTGCCACTAGGTGACATAATCAGACGGCATGGCAGGCACTAAGGACCCATTATCAATCTTCAATAGATGTTTATCTGAGCCCCTAGAGTGCACGAGTTCCAGTTGGTTCAGGCTGAATCCTGATAAGACAGATGTGCTCGTGGTGGGTGCTCAGCGACGGAAGACAACAAGACTGCAGCTAGGTCACAAACTGGCCTCAAGCTTGGGGGCTCCCAGCTGCTAAAATCTGTGTGGGAATCTTGGTGTTGTCCTTGACTGTGACTTGACCCGTAAACATCAGGTGTCAGTTGTGATTACATCTTCATTCTTCCACCTAAAGAACATAGCCAGGATTAAGCACTTGATCCCTTTAATTAACCACAACCTGACCGGCATTTAATAGCTACAGAACCGACCCAGCCTGTATAGTATCTTTCCTTATGTTTGGTCTCTTTAACTTCTTTTTCCCTTTTTTTAAGTGAAGCGCTGAGCCCCATTGGGAGAAAAGCGCTGTATAAATGAAGTTATTATTATATCATTGTCTATACAATATCTATTTTCTGATCAACTGATGTCTAATTTTAGCATGTGTTTTACTTCTGGAAATGAGCTGTTTTATCATAACATTTGAGTTGTACAGCTGCTTGGTCCCTGCTCAGCTGCTTGGGGCTGCTCAGCCACTGTTACCCCATACACATTTGGTTCCAGAAAACAAACACTTAACACCAGGAAGTGACCAAATAAACAAGTGCTGAGCTGCTCACCACACAGCCAATGATCCCATGGGAAAAAAACTAAGCAATTCCGAAACGCGTAGGGTTGCTGTCGCAACGATCCGACCACCTGGCTGTAGCTGACACTGATCCCTTGACCACTTTCTGCGCCCCACCGGAGCTCCGAATCGAGACCCCAGCAACAGAGCAGAGAGGCGGCTGCAGACGGGCCACTGCAGGACAAGGGTACGGGGTCTACACAATCCGTTTTACGATCTCTCTAATGCTATTAGTTTAGCTTTGTTTGTGAGTACTATTCCTCATTTTTTTGCATTTGCCTACATTCTATTAAATTGATCTGCACCAAGGAAGTGTTTTTTGCGCTTATGACCTAGGAGGCATGTTGTGAAGAAGCAGGGAGAGGTCTGTTTACATTTAACCTGCACATACAAATTACTACTTCAACTGGGTATTTAATGTCACTATTATTTTTAGGGATCAAACAGTGATAGACTTTGTTCTATGCATACTTAGAACTTTGTCTGTATATATATATATATATATATATATATATATATATATATATATATGCAGTGAGGAGGGACTGGGGCCGACTCGGGAGGACATCAGGAGCTAGTGGTGAGTGGCGCACACGAGGCCGCGCGTGCCGTCGGATGCAGCGCGACCCAGGCCTAAGACAGAGCAGGACGTTTAGAGGAACCTCACCTTTTCCATGAGTCTGATCCACATTATTGTTCTCAAAATACCACAGATTTATAATGTATAGCTGAACTTTACTCTGACGTCCAGCCAGCCCTTTTACAGTAAGGATACAATGTATAAAAGTACATTGTCGCAGACTTACAAAAATGTCAAATCAACAAATGTATTTCCTAGGCCAGGGATCACGGCTTAAAGAGGAATTATCCAGCGGCAGTCTCTTCCCTTTTCATACGAGAGGCAGAGCGATGTATCTGTGCTGAAAGCATCCGTCCACGAGAAAGCACGGGGTCAAGAACTGATAATGGGATCAATAGCAAATAACAGGGCCCTGAATTTAGATCATTAACCAAATGCGGCTCAGATAAAAGGATCAATTCATTTAATATAATTTCACTCCCTATTCTTTTATGGCCCCCTCCACTGGGAGTCCAGTGTGTGCATCCACTATCCATTAAGCGAAGACAACACTTTCACAAATACAAGCACAGAAGGAAAGGTAATGATCATTTCCAGAAGGTTTAACCTTGTTTCACACACAGCTTTGGGATAAATATCCCATGGTAAATGAGTGAATTGCTGGCTGATGAGACACGGAGCGTCCAGTGCTAATTTAACAGATCACTCAGGTATTCTGGGTAATGACATGCAAATGAGGGTGTCACTTTTTGCCTCTTACTAATTTGAACATGATTACTGTAAGCTTACGCCTGCTGTTTTATACAGCTTTTCCAGCACAGCCGGGGTTACAGAAGTGCATAGTCAGCAGACATACTCAGACAGCTGCTTCCACATTTAGGGTTTAATCAGTGAGAGGACCATATTGACCTTGCAATGTGAGGCTGGGAGTGGTCCAAAGCAGGTACACAAAGTAAGTTTATAGTGAGTAAAACCACCACAGAGATTGAGGAAGCCAAAATACCTTTGCAAATCTAAAGGCAGCAAAACTAGGTCATATTTTAATTATGGGTGATCTCAACATCAACTGGAGCAATGAGATTAGCATTATAACTTAAGGGAACAGGTTTTTAGGGGTGCTAAAAGACAATTAAATGACCCAAATTATTGAGAAACTAACCAGGAGAGGGGGAATACTGGATTTGGCAATATCAAACAATGTAGAAGTAATAAATATTCAAGTCCTGGAAAATTTGTGAAACAGTGATCATAACATGGTCTCATCTTAAATACATGATCAAAAACCATAGTATATGGGTTCAAACAAACATTTTAGAAAGGCAGATTTGAGTAAACTAAGGAAGAATCTACAAGGAATACATTTACGGAAGATAAATGGGCAGTCTTTAAACATTGTTAGATAAATACACTTATCAGTTTATAATAAATAAACAAGTAGGGGAAGAAGTGGAAAAGAAGAGACAGGCATTTAGATTCCTAAAGTCAGAAGGGACGGAGGCATCGTATCACAATTATAAGGAATGTAACAAAAGTTGCAAAAGGGCAATTAGATTAGAAGAAACTGAAAATAAGAAAAGGATTGCAATCAGGGTAGCCACCATCAACTGAAGGCCAACACGGAGATTTAAAAATAAATAAAGCACGTACCTCTGGCGTCCTCCAGGCATCTTCCCCCTGCAACTCACTTCAATATGACTGTGCGACGTTAAATGACTCTGTGTTGCCATGACAATGGGACCCTACCCAGCGTCAAGTTGCCATGAAAATGTGACGCCGCATGACATCGTGATATCACGTTAGCGTCTCGTTGTCATGGCAATGGGTGTCACGTGACTCCACATGGCGTTCCCGTTGGTATGGCACCGCGGCGGCATTTGCTACTGTGCAGCTGTATTGCCAGTATTTGCATTGGGGAGATGCCGGAAGACGTTGCCGCCGCGCCGCCGCCACCGCCCGCCCGCAGGTTGCCACCACCCGGAGGTTTACTAAGTAAACCCGTAGCCCGGAGATATGTGGCCAAAACACGTAGTCTCCGGGTGAAACCCGGAGTGGTGGCAACCCTGATTGCAATAGAAACTAAGATCAACCCGAAAAAGGTCCTGAAGTACCTCAGTAACAAAAAGATTTGAAAAGAGAATATAGGACTGTGACTGGGTGAATTCCGTATGTCTGGGAAACCTATGTATAGTTATACAGTCCAGCAGTGGCCTGGTTAATCATGGCTTTGAAAAGGCTGGGTTAATTAACCAGGTCTCAGCTGCCTCCTTAAGGGACTTGAAAAACAGACTCTTGACTTGGTCAGGGCTCTTCCTGACTGAGTAGAAAAATAAGGCAGTGCCCTGCCCAAAGTAACAGAAGGAGGCTCACGGTTTTAAGCAACAAAAAATAGATTTATTACATAAAAAGTGGACAAAAGGGTCCCCCCTAGGCCACAGCAGGGGTCCACCAACTAGTTTCAGGCATTTTTCTGTGAGCCTCCTTCTGTTACTTTGGGCAGTGCACTGCCTTATTTTTCTACTTGTTCCTGCCATCACCTGGGAGATTGCACGCCTATGAAGATTCTGAGATTGGATACTCCAGGAGAAACTGAGTGAGTTCACTTTGTGGGTCGCTGTACCCCTTATTTCTCTGATATATGGGACGTTGGTCTGTACTATTTATTTATGGTGCCGTTGGCATTAGGTACTAGTCCCTAACCCTATTTTTCAGATGCACTGGCTTTCTACACAACCTCTTCCCGACTGAACCAGAGAAAGACATGCTAAAGCTCTGAAGGGAGACAGCCTGCAATAAGGGCAAAACAAAAAGCCTCTACTCAGAACACCCACGTGTCGATGTGTTTGTCCCTGCAACAAGGACCCTTTCAGTGTGAGATGGGCAGGCAAATTATTGGGGATACTCTGTATTTACGAAGGAGGAATCATTTGCAGGAGGAAGCCACAACCTTTATATTAAACAATTGGTTAACTGAGGAACAAGTCCATAGGCGGCTTAATAAAATTAAAGTAAATAAGGCACCTGGTACAAATGGCATACATCCAATATTTTGTAAGGAGCAAAGTTCAGTAATAGCCAAACCATTACAGTTAATATTCAAGGACTCCATTTCCACAGGCTCCGTACCACAAGACTGGCGTAAAGCAGATGTAGTGCCTATATTTTAAAAGGGAGCTAGATCACAACCGGGGAATTCCAGACCTGTAAGCCTGACTTCAATAGTGGGGGAAATACTTGAAGGTTTAATACGGGATAATATTCAGGAATACCTAATGGAAAACAAAATTATTAGTAATAGTCAGCATGGATTTATGAAGGATAGATCATGCCAAACTAACCTTATTTGTTTCTTTGAGGAGGTAAGTAGGAATTTAGACCAGGGTAATGCAGTTGATGTGGTTTACTCAGATTTTGCAAAGGCTTTAAACGATACTCTAAACTGTACTCCATATTCTTGTGGGGTCTAACTAATGCTTTGTAAAGGGGCATAATTATGTTTACTTCCCTTCCATCCATTGCACGTTTAATGCAAGATAAGATCTTGTTTGTCTTTGCAGCTACTGCATGACTTTGGGCACTATTGCAACAGTGCATTAGTAAGACCACACAAGAATTGAGTACAGTATAGAGCATTGTTCCATAAAAAAGACATTATGGAACTAGAGCTAGCTAAATGAGATTTATTAACATTAGAAAAGAGGCGTCTTAGAGGGGATATGATAACTATATACAAATATGTTCAGGGACAGTACAAGGAGCTTTCAAATGAACTATTCATCCCAAGGGCAGTACAAAGGACTCAGGGGCATCCCTTAAGATTGAAGAAAAGGTAATATAACCAGAAGCAAAGGAAATTGTTCTTTACAGTAAGGGCAGTTACAATGTGGGATTCATTACCCACGGAGACAGTGATGGCAGATACAGGAGATATCTTTTAGAAAAGGTTGGACACCATGTTAGAAAGAAAAGGTACATAGGGATATACAGTACCAAATAAGTAAACATGGGAAGGATGTTGATTCGGGGAGAAAAGGAATTACGTTTTTTCCCCCTTATGAGATTTTATTGAATAATATTGGTCTGCCTTCCTCTGTGTCAATATAAATACAAATATAGGATGTGTATCTCAGTTGTCTAACTACTATAGGTTGAACTCTATGGACATATGTCCTTTTTCAACCTCCTCTATTGTGTAACTAGGTATTACAATGAACACAATTCAGGTTAAACGCAAATATAATTATAAGCAATACTTGTCTCATACTGCCCTGAAAATCTTTGAACTCATGAGGCCAGGCGACATGTTTTTTTTTAAAACAACCATTTATCGTTAGAGAACTTTAGACAAGGTTAATAAGAGCTTTGTTGCTTTAATGTCTCGCCCGCTTTAATTTACAAAATGCCATGTGCCATGACTAAAGAAAGGGCACTTCGCAATCACACTATAAAGCTCCCCCCACCCCCTGGGACTGTCAGGTAATTGCAATGCTCATTAAAAAAAAAAAAACTGTTTTAATTATTAATTGACCGTGTCAGAGTTGTCCTTTCAAGTCAATTCCCCATCTTTGCCAAGCATTCTGATTTGTGGTTGACCTACAGAACTTTGCCGACTGTCTGAGGAGGCCCCTAAAAAAAAGGTCTGCAAACAAAGAAGCTACCATTACACCACGCTGCATTATAGAGTGATGCCGAATATTCTCCATGCAACTCTGCATCCGAAGCCTGAGGTGTCCAAGGTCACAAAGAGCCGACACACACCCATCCATGATCAGGCAGGGAGCACACACACCTATCCATGACCAAGCCGAGAGCACACACACACTTATCCATGATCAGGCAGGGAGAGCGCTCACACACCTATCCATGATCAGGCAGGGAGAGCACACACAGCTATCCATGATCAGGCAGGGAGAGCGCATACACACCTATCCATGGTCAGGGAGAGCGCATACACACCTATCCATGGTCAGGGAGAGCGCATACACACCTATCCATGGTCAGGGAGAGCGCATACACACCTATCCATGATCAGGCAGGGAGAGCGCATACACACCTATCCATGATCAGCCAGGGAGAGCATGCACACCTATCCATGATCAGGCAGGGAGCATACACACCTATCCATGATCAGGCAGGGAGAGAATACACACCTATTCATGATCAGACAGGGAGAGCATACACACCCATCCATGATCAGGCAGGGAGAGTGCATACACCTATCCATGATCAGGCAGGGAGAGCACACACACACCTATCCATGATCAGGCAGGGAGCATACACACCTATCCATGATCAGGCCGGGAGAGCATACACACCTATCCATGATCAGGCCGGGAGAGCACACACTCCCTCATGATTCAGGCCGGGGCGTGAGAGCATACACACCTATCCATGATCAGGCCGGGAGAGCACACACACACACACATCTATCCATGATCAGGCAGGGAGAGAGAATACACCCCTATCCATGATCAGGCAGGGAGAGCATACACACCCATCCATGATCAGGCAGGGAGAGGCATACACACCCATCCAAGATCAGGCAGGGAGAATCATACACCCATCCCATGATCAGGCAGGGAGAGCATACACACCCATCCATGATCAGGCAGGGAGAGCATACACACCCATCCATGATCAGGCAGGGAGAGCATACACACCCATCCATGATCAGGCAGGGAGAGAGCATACACCCCTATCCATGATCAGGCAGGGAGAGAGCATACACCCCTATCCATGATCAGGCAGGGAGAGCACACACACCTATCCATGGTCAGGCAGGGAGAGCATACACAACTATACATGATCAGGCAGGGAGAGCATACACACCCATCCATGATCAGGCAGGGAAGAGAGCATACACCCCTACCATGATCAGCAGGAGAGAGGCATACACCCTATCCATGATCAGGCAGGGAGAGCACACACCCTATCCATGGTCAGGCAGGGAGAGCATACACAACTATACATGATCAGGCAGGGAGAGTATACACATCTATCCATGATCAGGCAGGGAGAGAATATTCGCATTATAACTTGAGTCATGCAGGTTCTGGGGGGATATTCGTATATATGATTGGGATCATGCAGGTTTCTGGGGGGGATTTCGCATTATACGAGTTGGGATCATGCAGTTCTGGGGGGGGATATCGCATAAACGAGTGGGCCGATACAGGTTTCTGGGGGGGATATTCGCATTATACAAGTTGGCCTATGCAGGTTTCTGGGGGGGATATTCGCATTATACGAGTGGGGCTCATGCAGGTTTCATGGGGGGGATATTCGCATTATACAGTTGGCCGATGCAGGTTTCTGGGGGGGATATTCGCATTATACGAGTGGGCCGATGCAGGTTTCTGGGGGGGATACTCGCATTATACAAGTTGGGTCTCATGCAGGTTTCTGTGGGGGATATTCGAGCATATACGAGTTGTGGATCATGCGAGTTTCTGGGGGGATATTCGCATTATACGAGGTGGGCTCATGAGGTTTCTTGGGGGGATATTCGCATTATACGAGTTGGGCCGATGCAGGTTTCTGGGGGGGATATTCGCATTATACGAGTTGGGATCATGCAGGTTTCTGGGGGGGATATTCGCATTAATACAGAGTTGGGCTCATGCAGGTTTCTGGGGGGATATTCGCATTATACGAGTTGGGATCATGCAGGTTTCTGGGGGGGATATTCGCATTATACGAGTTGGGCTCATGCAGGTTTCTGGGGGGGATATTCGCATTATACGAGTTGGGCCGATGCAGGTTTCTGAGGGGGATATTTGCATTATACGAGTTGGGCCGATGCAGGTTTCTGGGGGGGATATTCGCATTATATAAGTTGGGCTCATGCAGGTTTCTGTGGGGGATATTCGCATTATACGAGTTGGGATCATGCAGGTTTCTGGGGGGGGGGGGATATTCGCATTATACGAGTTGGGATCATGCAGGTTTCTGGGGGGGGGGGATATTCGCATTATACGAGTTGGGATCATGCAGGTTTCTGGGGGGGATATTCGCATTATACGAGTTGGGCCGATGCAGGTTTCTGGGGGGGATATTCGCATTATAACAGTTGGGCCATGCAGGTTTCTGGGGGGGATATTCGCATATACGAGTTGGGCGATGCAGGTTTCTGGGGGGGATATTCCGCATTATACTAGTTGGGCCGATGTGCAGGGGTTTGCTGGGGGGGATATTCGCATTATACGAGTTGGGATCATGCAGGTTTCTGGAGGAGATTACTGCTTTAATTGGCACTAACAGGAACAGAGTACAAGTAAACACCTGACAAGTTCCCCCACAAATAAGTGTACCGATAAAAATAAAATGATTTGTTTGCAAAAACGACAAAAAGGAAAAATGGTTGGTTTAAATTCTCATTTTGATAGTTTAAGAAAGACCATTACATTGGTAGAAAAGGTTTCACCCTGTAGAGTTTGCGTCACAGCACAGACGGGAACCTCGGACCTCCACAAGGTAATTATACAGTTCTTCAATTGACTGGTAAAGTTGCTCCTTTTGATACAAACATCTGATGCCCAATGTAATATATAACATTGTAATTAAATAGAGGAATGATTGTGTCGGCCACGCTTCTATTAGCCGGCTGTATTTGATTTAGCTGCGGGAATGAATACCGAATCAGGTTAGCGTGGTTACAGAGTTATTAGTTTCTGTGAATCTGGTGAAATTAGGATTTAAAATGAGAAATGATGTAGAATGCAGAAGACAAAAAAAAAACAAAAAACATTTATCTTCAATTAAAAGATCCACACTCCAGCGCTAAATTTATTAGCTTTCCTTCGGGCAACACTGAATTTATACACAAACACACACAGAAGTAAGATTTACAGAGAAAACAGATTAATCGCAGTTGCATAAGTATTCAAACCCTTTGCGACTGAAACCCTAAATCAGCTAAGATGCAAATGAATTGTTTGAAAGGTCACACAATGAGTGACATGGTTTCAGCTTGTGTGTAATGTATGCATGTATGTCTTTATTTATATAGCGCTATTAATGTACTGTACCTAGCGCTTCACAGCAGTAATACACGTGACAATCATATAAATAGCAAACATTACAAATAAGACATGATGGGAATAAGTGCTTCAGACATAAAAGTAACATTTAGGAAAAGGAGTCCCTGCTCCGAGGAGCTTACAATCTAATTAGTCGGTAGGCAGAACGTACAGAGACAGTAGGAGGGCGTTCTGGTAAGTGAGTCTGCAGGGGGCCAAGCTTTATGTATGAAGTGTAAAGTATCAGCCACGGTGCTACTCATATGCTTCCTTAAGCTGGTGTGTATTAAGGTGGGTCTTAAAGGTGGATATAGAGGGTGCTAGTCGGGTATTGATGGGAAGAGCATTCCAGGTGTGTAATCAAAGTGGTTTAACTGTTAGATCATTTCCCTTAGGTACTGTATATAAAGACTTTCCCCTCAGGTACTGTATATAAAGACTTTCAAGCTGAAACTCACATAGTCCAACAAAGCAACCGGGAGACCAAGGAGCTCTCGAAACAAGTCAGGGATAAAGTGGGAGGCACAGAGTAGGAGAAGATTTAGACGGTGCGGATTATCCCTCTCAGCACAGTGAAGTCCACCATTAAAAAGTGGAAGAGGTGAGGGGTGTGGCCTGGACATTTATTTATTTATAAAATATTTTACTAGGAAGTAATACATTGAGAGTTACCTCTCGTTTTCAAGTATGTCCTGGGCACAGAGTTAAGACAAATAATACATGGTTACAAATACAGTTACATAAATGAACAGGGTATACATTATATACAAGACATTGCATGCACAATTAGAGAAAATATATATTATAGGCGTATGTAACAGTTACAGACCAGATTAAAATGTGAGACAGCCTTAGATTTGAAAGAACTAAAACTGGTGGTGGATGTGAGAGTCTCTGATAGGTTGTTCCAGTTTTGGGGTGCACGGTAAGAGAAGGAGGAACGGCCGGATACTTTGTTGAGCCTTGGGACCATGCACAGTCTTTTGGAGTCTTATCTCAGGTGATAAGTGCTGCAAGTGGTAGGGGTGAGGAGCTTGTTCAGGTAGCTGGGTAGCTTGCCCATAAAGAATTTAAAGGCAAGACAGGAAAGGTGAACTTTGCGCCTAGACTCTAGTGATGACCAATCTAGTTCTTTGAGCATTTCGCAGTGATGTGTGTTGTAGTTGCATTGGAGAACAAAACGACAAATTGAATTGTAGAGGGTGTCAAGTTTGCTAAGGTGGGTTTGAGGTGCCGAGCCATATACTATGTCTCCATAGTCAATAATTGGCATTAGCATCTGTTGTGCGATACGCTTTCTGACCAGGAGACTTAGGGAGGATTTGTTCCTGTAAAGTACCCCTAGTTTGGCATAGGTCTTGGTTGTCAGGGTATCAATGTGCATTCCGAATGTTAAGTGGGAGTCAAACCATAAGCCCAGGTATTTAAAACTAGTGACACGGGTTAGGGTGGTGTTAGTGTTGGTTCTAATATGGAGCTCAGTCGCTGGAAGCTTTAAGAATTTAGTCTTGGTCCCAAATACCATTGTTACAGTCTTGTCAGTGTTTAAAAACAGTTTGTTTTGGGAAATCCAGTTTTCGAGTCTCAAAAAGTCAGACTGAAGTATGTGTTGAAGGTCAGAGAGGCTATGGCTGTGTGCATATAGGATTGTGTCATCTGCATACATGTGTATTGAGGCTTCCTTACAAGCTGTGGGAAGATCATTAATGAACACTGAGAAGAGTAGGGGCCCCAGAACAGAGCCTTGTGGGACACCACAGGTGATATCCAGGGGGTTGGAGTTAGAGCCTGAGATGGACACATGTTGAGATCTTCCTGATAGGTAGGACTGAAACCAGTTTAAAGCATGCTTCCCTATTCCAGAGCTCTGGAGTTTGTTAAGCAGGATAGCATGATCAACTGTATCAAAAGCCTTTGCAAAATCTAGGAATACTGCACCAGTGAGTTGTCCCTGTTCCATTTCACACTGGATTTCATTGCAAACTTTTAGCAGGGTAGTTACGGTGGAGTGTTTGGGACGAAAGCCAGATTGGAATTGGCTAGGGAAATTTGTCTTGGTGTAGTAGTCGTTTAATTGGGAGTGGACACATTTTTCCATGACTTTGGATAGAATTGGGAGAAGTGAGATTGGTCTGTAGTTTGAGACAGTGTTTTTGTCCCCACTTTTGAAGATTGGGACAACTCTGGCAGTTTTCCAGGTCTTAGGGATATGGCCTGCAGACAGGATAGAGTTGACTATGGAAGCAATTGGTTTGGCAATGGCTTGGGCACCAAGTCGTATGAACCTAGATTGTAGCAAGTCAGGTCTGCATTGGCTGCTTAGTTTTAGTTTGAGGAGCGCTTGTGTAATCTCCTCTTCAGATACTGGGCCTAATTGAAAATTGTGGGCAGTGTTGGGAAGGGGTGGGGCTATGTGTGCACTCCCAGGATGAGATTCAGGTTTGTGGTTTGGGCTGCGTTTCGCTAATAAGTTAGTGGCACACCCCACAAAGTAATCATTGAATGCATTTGCAATGTCAGTGGGGTTTGTCAGAGTAATATCCCCCTTAGTGATATTACTTGGTTGTTGATGGTTAGGAGGCTGGAATATATTGTTGATAACCTTCCAGATGTTAGCTGGGTTTGATGTATTTTGGTGGAGACTGTCAGAGTAATATTGTGCTTTTGCGTGCCTTGTTTGCCTTGTGCACATGTTCCGCAGGCATCTGTAGTGATTGAGATCCTTGGTAGTGCCAGTTAATTTGTAGCTTTTCCACAAGGTATCCCTGAGCTGGTAGAGTGCAATAAGGTCAGTTGTAACCCATGGAAGATGGGCCCCCCGTACCCTTATTTTGCATAGTGGAGCATGGGTATCGCAGAGTTTTAAGAACTCGGATTGGAAATAGTCGAGCGCAGAATCAGGGTCGGGAATTAAATCGATTCTGTGCCATGGGCAGTTGGTAAGGTCATCCAGAAACTGTTGTGGGTTAAAGTTTTTAAATGTTCTAGTGAGGAGAACTTTAGGGCTTGAATGTGGCGTTTTAATTTTCCTTACACAGTACACTATTGCATGGTCACTGAAAATGTCCGGAAGGATGCCAGAGGATTGGATTCTGCTGGGGTTTGAGGAGAGAATCCAGTCTAGCAAGGAATGGTTATGCGATTTCAGGTTTGTCCGTGTGGGTTGGGAAATGAGTTGTGATAGGTTAAGTGACTTGAGTTGTATCTGGATTTTATGGTTTTTAGGGTCAAGCCAGTTGAAGTTGAAATCCCCAAGAACTAGCAGCTCACTCTTCTCGTTCAGAGAGGAAATGGAGCCAAGAAACTGGGTGATATCAGCCAGGGATTGTAGAGGGGCTTTAGGGAGCCAGTAGATGCCAGTGAGCAAGATGGGCTTAGAAAAGGGGAGGCAGATTTTGCCAACTAGAATTTCAAAAGAGCGTGGGCTTGGGGGGCAATTTAACAGTGTAAATTGTAATGTGTCTGCAATATAAAATAACACTCCTCCTCCTCTCTTTGACCTATCTCTCCTAAAAATGGAGTATCCCTGAATGGCGATATTTGCATCAGAGGTTTTATGGGTTAGCCATGTTTCTGTAAGAACGATGGCTTTGGGTTTATGCATAAGGCACCATGCCCTTAGCTCGTCCAGTTTGGGCAGCAGGCTCCGAATATTTATATGGGCGACAGATAGCCCTTTTTGGAATTTAAAGGTGGAATTCTCAGGGGCATAGGACAGATTTGAAATGGGAGGACCTGGGTTTGGTTCAATATCACCTCCTAAAGAGAGTAATAGTATGAGCAGAAATTTGGGTAGTTGTTTGCAAGTTGTAGATTTGTGGTGTTTGCCATTAGAGTGAGCAGTGGTTGGTGTGCTGGTTATTAGAGTCCTCCACCAACATTCCATAGATAGTGAAAGGCTTTTGAGTAGTCCAGGGTGTATGGTGATGTTGGGTGTGAGCCAGGATGGAGGAGTTTGTAGTGTATAGAGGGAGTAACATCTCCATGAGGCCAGGAGAAAGAAAAAAGTTAAGATACATAGCAGGTTCATGATGCCAGAGGTAGGCAGTACTGCATGGAGCTGTTGTGAGTGTGTGCAGACTAAACAGCAGGGGTGTGTCTGTTCCTTGTCAAATGTTTTGCTGCATTGCAATGCTAGTCAGTTCTGGGTTTCAGTGGGCTGAGTTGGTGTGGGAGTTATTTTTGTGCAGTCAGACATGGAGCGGGAAAGCCACAGGTTAGCGCGGCTCCGTCCAGAATCACAGTGAAAAAGTGGGGAAAAGATTAGAAAACCCCTAAAGAAACTCCTAAGACAGCCTTACCATCCAGGTGGGCTAACCCGAATCCTCAGGCGCTATAGGGAGTGCTTTAGTGAGCTCCGGGAGACACCCGGCTGGCTGCCGGTGATCCTTCTCCCCTCTGCTTCAAAAGCGAAAATGGCTGCCAGGACCGCGCGGTTCGCATAAGGATGGGGGAAACGGGAGGACAGCGGCGATCACCTAGTGAGCCAAATCAGGAGGGGTGGACTTTAGACCTCTCTTCCCCCCCAGAGGTGCTCGGAGAATCCCCTCCTGCTATAACAGACTATAACTGGTAAGACGGGGACACAGCAGCAGTGGCACAACCGCAGCGTACCCCATGCCTTCCTCCCTTCCCCCGGCACATATTAAAATAATTGACTAAGTACCAGTGCAGCGGTCTTATCCCTAAGGCCTCCGGTGACACATCTGCTTCTCCCCCAGAGCGAGGGCCAAGTGATCGGGCCCGTCGGCTGACTGCCAGAAGATGGCCGCCAATGTATTAAACTCTACCATTCTGAGCCTGATACAAGATGGCCACCGGGCCATATAGTCACAAGTAGGAGCTCTGAAAGATAGTGCGGTCCCCGGACCCCCCCTCACCTCCCCTCCCCCGCAGATAACCCGTCTCCAACCCTTCCTGCACCCCTCTCGCCTGCCCGGCGTCCAGATCCAACGACTGTGTCTGTCGGCAGACGGGGAGTGCCCTGGGGACACATCTCAGGCGGGTGGAGGCAGCAGGGAGGTGGAGGGGGCAGATGCCAAAAAGCAAGTGGCTGACTGCTAGCACCTGGGTCCACTAGATCAAAGATTGTAGGCTACCCAGATCAAGAGAAATTAAAAATTGGACTGGCCTCACTGTGCCCTGAGTGCTGTGCTGACGACAGGTGTGCTAGGCAACCAGGCACACAAACACCTCTCTAAAAAAATAATAATCAACTAGCTACAGAATATAAGCTATAGACTATGGACTACTAACTTCATGGAGCCCGCCACTTATTGAGGACATGTGGAGAGGGGGCGCGGGTGTGATACAGAGTCATGCAGGCATGACCTGAGGTTGCTTTGCTCCCAGGGGGTCCACGTGAGTGTCTCACCGCAACAGAAGCTCCTGAAGCAAACCCCAAAATCCAAAGCTACATTAGAGGTAAAACCAGCGCCCACCATCATGCCTCCTCCAAAAACTAAAAAGAAACGGACATCCCAAAAACCTTTAAAAATAAACGCACAATCGCACGAGCACAAGAGGGCGAGGACCCCGCAGCCGCGCAACCGGAGTCAGACCAAGAAGAGAACCTGGACCCAAGAATTTGCACAAAAAAGGACATACAACAATTATACACGAACTTGACAAATGCTTTTCAAGCTGAGGTCCAACAAGTTGTGAAAGAGCTGAAAAGAGATGTTGCAAGACTTGAAGAGTCCAATGATATGGAAACGAACATGGTGGAGGCTGCGGCTGCACAAGTGGATCTCGCTCAGGAAGTGCTCCGAGTTAAGGAGAAAGTTGAGGAATTAACAGAACAACAAGAAGATCAAGATAACAGGTCGCGCAGAAATAACCTGCGAGGAATACCAGAAACAATAACAGATCTCGCAGATTATGTGACCCGACATTTCCTCATATTGTGCCCAGGTACCCCTCAGCCGTGGCGGCTTCTTGACAAGGTGCACAAAGCCATATGGCCGAGACAGCTCAATCCTGATGTCCCACAACATGTAATCCTCAGACTATATTATTTCGATGTCAAAGAAGCCATCATGACAGCAGCCAGAAACAGAGAGGCAATAGAAATGGAGGAAAGCAGAATCCAAATCTTTGCAGCAACACTATCGCCAGCAACACTAAAGAGACGCAGAAACGTCAAAGCAGTCACGGAAACCTTGCGTGAACACAAGGTGAAATACAAATGGGGTTTTCCTTTCCGCCTTCTTGTGCTCAAAAATGGTCAGCAGCATACCATAAAAGAAATGGCGGAGGCACACAAGCTGATGAAGAAACTAGGATATCCAGACTACAAAATTTCAGAGACCCTCGGACGAATCTGCGAAAGAGGGAACGAAGCATGTGCCCTGGACAACAATAGACCCAAGAAATAAATCCCCGAGATCGGACGCTCGTCCAAAACAAGCAGGACCTCGAGGTTGCCTAGATGAATATGATCCTGCTAGATGAAGTAACAGATATAACTACCGGGGGTGATCCGGTACATTGCTCAAGATGTACGAGACATGTAGGCGCATGGACTGCTGCAAGGTTAAGCGGGTTTATAGTTACACTATGTTGCAGGTTTAATGCTTAACAGGCTATGCCTGGAGTGTTAGGTAATGTTTTGGGTAGATGCGAAACTAGTGGGTGCAGATGAATGTGGAAACGCAACAAGCATACAGCGTGCTAAAATAGACTGTATAGATCTACACCATAGATATATAAGTTAATAAGAAGATGGTATGTTTGGTGGGTCCCCTGGGTAGCATGAGCATCACGTTCCTGTGTTGCCCCCCCCCCTAGTTTGTTCCAATTTGTATAGCACGTTGCTATATAGGTATATGCTACTGCTGCTGAACTGCAGATATGGTGCCAGCAGACCCAGGTCGTTCCGGATTTCCGGGTGCCCCCTGGGTGGTTAACGTATGTTATATTTCCTGTTATATGTTCTGTTTTTCTCCATGTGTTCCCTCACCGAATCCGCTATGAACTATATCTCGGCGTCTGCTCTGCCTGCTCGCGCTCCAAGGATCCTCTCCACTCTAACACTAGGGCAAGGTACCAGGTTTCGGCTGACTCCAATACCAATGACACTTTCAGGTAAAAATGTATATAGATCTCTAAAACGCATACTATGGCGGCGTTAAAACTAATTTCCCACAATGTAAAAGGCTTCAACAGCCCGAAAAAACGTAAACTTACTTTCACCAACTATAAAAAAAGAAGAGGACGCTGATGTGCTATTCCTGCAGGAGCTCATGCCCAAACTTTTTACACAAGCACTACACTCAGATATTCCTATTGTCTGCATCCACCAAAAAAGGGGGAGTAGCAATTATAGTAAACTCGAAGATAGCATTTCAGCTTGAGGCACTTAAGAAAGACAAAGAGGGCAGGTTTCTCTGCCTAGTACTTGAAAAAGATAGACCATTCGCAGCTCATAAGACAATTCTCTGCCTAGTAGTTATGCTGGCGGGAGTACAAGTTACTTTAATTAATATCTACGCCCCAAAAGTGTCACGGTCCTCCTTCTACGAAAATATATTTAACACAATAAGCAAGGTGGCGAAGGGTATTATCACCTTAGGCGGAGACTTTGATACAGTTATGGATAGCGGACGAGATAAATCTGGACCCACACAATTTGGGACAGGTCAACGAAATTCCACAGAAATGAAAATCATTAGGGAGTTTATGAGGGAACACCAACTAGTCGATGTTTGGAGATCACTTAACCCTCTCAAAAATGACTATACTTTCTATTCAGCCCCTCACAATACATACAGATGCAGCGGCTGTTATTGAAACACTTCACGCGGTGTATACCTCGGAATACCCACGTCATGGCGCTCAATTTCTTACAACCGTACCACCTTAAGACGCGAGTGCAGAAAATGGCATTTTAGTGTTCTGGTTTTTAAACACCTGAAATTGGCACAGTAGCACAGTAGCACAGTACTGTACACATTGCAATTCATTTCATTGCATTTAATTGCACACAATCCATGAAATTCAAACAAAGCAGCCACGATAAACACGTGTGCCTGGGGAGATTGGCGGCGTTACTGTCGTGTGGAGTACAGCAGCGCACACGAAAACTGCTCCGTGATTTGTTCGAATAACGGCCGCTGCATCTGCATTCACAAATTGACTTTTTATTAGTAGACGCAAGACTACTATCACAAAAAATGCAGGCAAACATTGACAGCATTACGTGGTCAGACCATGCAATGATCAATATTATCATACCGAGGCTTTATCCTGTAGGGGGCCCTAGACAATGGAGATTGAACGAATCACTGCTCTGTGCACCAGAATTAGTGACAGAAATTAGGGGAGAACTGAGATTTTTCTTTGATACCAATTACACAGATGACCCTCCATTCACAACAATATGGCAGGCGCATAAAGCCTTTATTAGGGGCACCTTTATCAAAATTGCCTGCCTGAACTTCGAGCTAGACTTGGCAAATGAGCTCTCTGAGCTAGTGGCGGCGCATAAAGCCTCCGGCACCGCAGATGTGCTGGCCAAGATTATCCAGACCCGAAGGGAGCTAAACTTATGCCTTTCAGTTAAAACGGAACAGGCTTTACGCTGGACCTTTCAAAAATATTACGAAAGAGGCAATAAGGCCCACACTATGCTTGCCAGGCGTCTCAAAACTATATTTGCGGTGCAAAATATTGAGGCAATACACCTAGCTGACGGAACATTGACCCAAGACCCACAGCAGATAGTGAAATAGTTCCACAGCTTTTACCAAAAATTATATGATGGGGAAAAGGTGGATCACCTGATAAATGAAACAAACAAAATCCACAAGTATCTAGAGGCCTGTCAAATGCCAAACTTAAGCCGCACCACAGAACAGAGCTTAATGAGACAATTTCCACAAAAGAGGTGATCGAGACCATTAAGGAGCTGACGGCATCAAAAGCCCCAGGCCCGGACGGCTATTCCGGGGCCTACTATAAGAAATTCTCAAATATTCTTACCCCATATTTAGTGACAATGTTCAATAAATTTCTAAAGGGTGAAACAGTCCCTCACACGATGGCTACAGCTAACATTGTATTAATATATAAAAAGGATAAAGACCCCACAAATTGTGCCAACTATCGCCCTATTTCACTCAATCACTCACATAAAAATAAATGCAAAAATTCTAGTTAACCGCTTACAAAAATGTATGAACTATCTGCTTCATAACAATCAAGTGGGGTTTATCCCAGCTAGACATGCTCCGGACAATATTCGGAGGACTCTTAACTTAATACATACAGTTGAAACAGAAAAGATCCCCTGTATGCTACCCTCACTGGATGTTGAGAAAGCTTGATACGCTAGACTAGCGATATCTCTTTGAGGTGTTGACGGAAATGGGCTTCACGGGAGCCTTTCTTAGGGGTATACAGACCTTATATCAAGCCCCAAGTGCCCAGATAAGAAATACAGGGCTCCTCTCTGACCTAATACCCATAGCAAATGGTACCCGGCAGGGTTGTCCCCTTTCTCCACTCGTCTGCGCTCTCCATTGAACCCTTGGCGGTCGCCTTGAAACTGGACCCCAACGTGTCAGGTGTGCGGGTGGGAAAAACAGAGCATACAGTGGCGTTCTTTGCAGACGACATACTAATGACGATTACCAGACCACTCACTACTCTCCCCAAACTTTTTCAAGCACTGGGACCATTCGAAAATATATCGGGCTACAAAATTAATCAAATCAAAAGCACTAGCTCCAAGTATCAATCTGACCCATGACCTGATTAAGCTTCTGAGTATTAATTTCGACTTCACATGGCGCACAAACTATATACCATACCTAGGGGTAAATCTGATCAAATCTGTGCAGACAATTTATAAGTATAGTTTAACTATCCTTAACAAATTCGTAAGCTCAAGAGTGATTTAGAAGAATGGGATAGATATAGCATCTCCTGGATAGGCAGGATTACGGCAGTCAAAATGACTCTCCTTCCCAGGATAATGTACCTTTTTTGGACTCTTCCAGTCCAAGATCTGGAGAAAGAAATATCCAGTTTACAGCGCAATAATGCTAGGTTCATATGGTCAGGGAAAAGGTCCAGAATCCTAAAAACAATACAATGAAGGCCCTCAAAGCCAGGGGGGTTAGCAGTACCCAATCTCCGAAAATATTTTCAGGCCTCGCAGCTGAGCCAGATACTCCTCTGGAACTCAGAAAAGGGGTATGAGAGCATGGGTTGATATAGAGAACCATATATGTTCCCCTGCAGATCTAGACACACTGCTTTGGCTGGACAGCCCAGATAGACCGCCAGGAGAGATAGCAAACCCAATGATTAAGCATGCACTGTCGCTTTGGGATCGGCTTCAATTTAAGTACAAATTTACGAGCAAAAACTCTAGTATAACCCCACTCTTCAATAATCCCCAGTTCGCCCCGGGGAGGGAGGAAGGTGGGTTTGCAGCCTGGAAAAGAGGTGGCATAACTAGGATCAAACACATGATATCAGATAACAAAATTAAGGATTTCCCAGAGTTTCAAGAGAAGGCTGATTTACGGCCCAGCGAGGTGTTCAGATATCTCCAGGTAAAACATTTTATCACAACAAGGCGCACGAGCACATCTCCAGCTGTTGAAACATATTTCTAAATGCTATATACCTCAAGATATGTAGGCAGGGGTTTCATTTCAACTATTTATAAGCTACTACTAGATGTGGATTTTTCTATAAAGACTGTCTATATGCAGCGATGGGAGGAGGAGATAGTGGAAGTCCTGGAGGTTGAGGTATGGTCCGATATTGGTGAGGCGGCAGCTTACAGCTCCATATGCACGACCATAAAAGAAAATGCGTGTAAGATGTTGTGTCGCTGATACCTTGCACCAACAAAACTACATGCTATCAATAATAGTATCTCCCCCCATTGTCTCTGGGGCTGTGGGCAGGGAGGATCCCTCATACATGTTTGGTGGTCCTGTCCAGTTCTGACCCCCTTGTGGCAGCAAGTATTTGACCTCATCAACTCCCTAGGAGACACACGAATGGTCCCTGACCCATGGCTGGCCCTATTAGGCAGACTCCCTCCCAACGTTCCCAGGCACAGGTACAAATTAATGCTGCATATCTTGCTGGCCACTAGAGGTTCCATAGCTGCATGTTGGAACAAGCAGACTAGCCTGGGACTAATATCCATCAAACGCAGGATATGGCATATCCTGAAAATGGAGCGTATCACGGCATATCTAAGAGAGACATCCCATAAATTTGCTCGGGTGTGGGAACAATGATTGTCGCAGTAGGGCGGCATGGGGCTTGACTCAGAGCTAGCAATGCTGTAAAAACTGTTCTGATGCTTCGGAAGGCCCTAAACCAAGAGAACATTTAGCAGATAGGACGAGATGCTGCGATGTAATTCTGAGAATACTATGATAATCTCCCATCTCCCACACCCCCTCCCCACGTTAGTTGTGTTCTATCCCCTATGTATGGACGGGTGGCAAGAAAAACGCCAATACTCAAAAAGACTAATCTTAAATCATGTATGGAGTTTCCGAAAAAGCATAGAGCTGATATTGCAGACATGTGGAAAAAGGTTTTGTGGTCAGACAAGAATCAACACTGCTCATCACTCAGCCAACACCATCGCAACTGGCAAGCACGATGGTGGCAACATCATGTTACGGGGACGCTTCTCTTTGGCAGGGACTGGGAAGCGTGTCAGGATAAAAAGGAGAATGGATGGTGCACAGTACAGGTGAATCCTTGAGGAAAACCTGTTTGAGTCAACACAAAGCGGGACACACACACATTCTATGTAAATATATATTGTAACACAAAGCGGGACACACACATTCTATATAGTGTAACACAAAGCGGGACACACACATTCTATGTAAATATATATTGTAACACAAAGCGGGACACACACATTCTATATAGTGTAACACAAAGCGGGACACACACATTCTATGTAAATATATATTGTAACACAAAGCGGGACACACACATTCTATGTAAATATATAGTGTAACACAAAGCGGGCAACACAATTCTATGTAAATATATATTGTACACAAGCGGGACACACACATTCTATATAGTGTAACACAAAGCGGGACACACACATTCTATGTAAATATATAGTGTAACACAAAGCGGGACACTCACACATTCTATATAATTATATAGTGTAACCACATAGCGGGACACTCACACATTCTATATAATTATATAGTGTAACACATAGCGGGACACTCACACATTCTATATAATTATATAGTGTAACACAAAGCGGGACACACACATTCTATATAAATATATAGTGTAACACAAAGCAGGACACACACACATTCTATGTAAATATATAGTGTAACACAAAGCGGGACACACACATTCTATATAATTATATAGTGTAACACAAAGCGGGACACACACATATCTATTAACTATATAGTGTAACACAAAGCGGGACACATCACACATCTATATAGTGTAACACAAAGCGGGACACATCACATTCTATATAGTGTACACAAACGGGACACCACAATTCTATGTAAATATAGTGTAACAAAGCGGGACACACACCTTCTATGTAAATATATCTGTAACACACACCGGGGGACACACACATTCTATGTAAATATATACTGTAACACACACCGGGGGACACACACACATTCTATGTAAATATATAGTGTAACACAAACCGGGACACACATTTTTTGTAAATATATAGTGTAACACAAACCGGGACACACATTTTTTGTAAATATATAGTGTAACACAAACTGGGACGCACTAACATTCTATGTAAATATATAGTGTAACACACACCGGGGGGACACACATTCTATGTAAATATATATTGTAGTGTAACACAAAGCGGGACACACACACATCCTATGTAAATATATAATGTAACACAAATCGGGACACTCACACATTCTATGTAAATATATAGTATAACACAAACCAGGACACACATTCTATGTAAATATATAGTGTAACACAAACCGGGACACTCACACATCCTATGTAAATGTATAGTGTAATGCAATGCGGGACACTCACACAGTTCCTATATAATTTATAATAGTGTAACACAATAGCGGGACACTCCACATTCTATTAATTATATATTGTAACAACAAAGCGGACACACACATTCTCTATAATATATATAGTGTAACACAAACAGGACACACACACATTCTATGAAATATATAGTGTAACACAAAGCGGGACACACACATTCTATATAATTATATAGTGTAACACAAAGCGGGACACACACATTCTATGTAAATATATAGTGTAACACAAAGCGGGACACTCACACATTCTATATAGTGTAACACAAAGCGGGACACTCACACATTCTATATAGTGTAACACAAACCGGGACACTCACACATTCTATGTAAATATATAGTGTAACAAAGCGGGACACACACATTCTATGTAAATATATACTGTAACACACACCGGGGGACACACACATTCTATGTAAATATATACTGTAACACACACCGGGGGACACACACACATTCTATGTAAATATATAGTGTAACACAAACCGGGACACACATTTTTTGTAAATATATAGTGTAACACAAACCGGGACACACATTTTTTGTAAATATATAGTTGTAACAAACTGGGACGCCACTAACATCTATGTTAAATATATGTTAACACACACGGGGGACACACATTCTATGTAAATATATTTGTAGTGTAACACAAAGCGGGACACACACACATCCTATGTAAATATATAATGTAAACAGCAAACGGGACACTCACACATTCTATGTTAAATATAGTATAACACAAACCAGGACACACATTCTATGTAACATCGATATAGTGTAACACAATGCCCGGACCACTACACATCCTATGTAAATGTATAGTGTAATGCAATGCGGGAACACCACTCCTATGTAAATGTATAGTGTATGCAATGCGGGACACACCTATTTAGTAAATGTACTGTATAGTGTAATGCAATGCGGGACACACACATCCTATGTAAATGTATAGTGTAATGCAATGCGGGACACACACATCCTATGTAAATGTATAGTGTAATGCAATGCGGGACACACACATCCTAGTGTAAGAATGCGCGGGACAACATCCAAGTATAGTTGTAATGCAATGCGGGACACACACATCCTATGTAAATGTATAGTGTAATGCAATGCGGGACACACACATCCTATGTAAATGTATAGTGTAATGCAATGCGGGACACACACATCCTATGTAAATGTATAGTGTAATGCAAAGCAGGACACACACATCTGTAGCCCCCTTTCCCCCGTGTCTAGGGAAACAACCTGTGGTGCGTTACTTGAGTGGCGTACAGGAGTCCCGATCCTCTGCCGTTGGGAGTCTGGGGTGACCGTGTTCGTGGTTACACAGCGCCTCCACCTGGGAGAGATCCTAACAGAGTAGGATTACCTCTCTTGGGAACCCAATATGTATAGTAAATACACACACTGGTTATATCACAACAGTATTTACTAACATAAGACACAGACCAAAATATAACAGTGACACACAATACTCTGTCCCCACAGTAACACCACCCAAAGTACTGAGGTGCCTGGGCACTTAACCCGCTAGTGTCCACAGACCATGTCCACCCAAAGAGTGTGTGTGTGGAGTAGCACTACACACAGTTTTTATGGCCGTTGGTGCACTTAGTTGGTGACACCTTCCTGGTCTTAGTCCAGACCAGGCCAATCTGTAACGTGGATCCGTCGGACCGCAGAATGATCCCACACCGCGTCCACCGGATCCTTTCTATCCGCCACTGGATCTCCCGCACGGAGTGTGTGCTTGTAAAGTGTCTCTGGTAAAGTGTCGGTGGTCTGGTCCCAGAACGCAGGCCGTGGTTCACCATGTGGTGTCGCTTGCTGATGCTGCAGCTCTAACAGTCAACGCTTAGCACTATCAAGGCTAAGGGGAAGCGTCCCTATCTGGGGCCTTCCCCCTCCCCCCTCTTTCCTTCATCACGGACCCTTATTTCAGTTCTTTTATGTGGTATATGCCTTGATCCCTTTACATATTGGTGTTTCTCATTATGATTATAGGATATATTTGTAAGGAATCCGCTCCTGGCTTTGATTATAGCTTTTCCAGACTTCTGCATTTGCAAAAGCTTCCTCTGGCAATCAATGGCACATGTGCTGCCTCTCATTGCAGCTTCTGCCATGTGCTTCATCATTGGAGGAATACTCACACACCCTCCTAATGTGATTGGATCTCCGCCCTTTATATCCTGGGCTTTGGCACTGAAACAGTGCCGAGCATAAATTCCTACCCTGGACGTTACTGTCTCTGCCACTAGCCACCCTGGCTTGTATCATGGTGTACTAACCTTTCTGGTTCTTGCCCCTAGTTCCTGAGGCCGCCTGCTAGTTCCATGCGGGGGCCCGTTCCTGACTTCTCTGCTGAAGCATTGTTTCCTGAGGCCGCCTGCTAGTTCCATGCGGGGACCCGTTCCTGACTTCTGTGCTGAAGCGTTGGTTTCCCGACGCTGCCCTGCGGTGTACTTCGGCCAGCCTGCTGTCTCCCCCTGCTGAGACCGGCGTCATGGGCCGAGGCCGTTCCTCACGAAGAGGCCACTCCCGCGCTCACGCTCCTAAGCTGAAGCGGGGAACTCCTGACTACCTGTTGACGAACTCCTGCTTGAATAACGACGATGCTGCCTTCTCCAATCCTGACCCTGCTACGTACGACTACGAACTGCGCACTCCGGATCAGTCTGCGCGGACTAAGGTCGGTGATTATATAACCCCACCTCAGCCCCGCGGTCCGGTCCGTTTGTGGCGAGCACAATCGTAACAATATTGTTGCTCTATCATATGGGTTCAGTGTTCCTGTATTTTGGTGTATTTTTTGTGCATTTGTCTCATTTATTCATCCATGCCACTATTCATCTGGGTCATGGGTTTATCTTGGGTCTAGGCAGTTTATACAGCTCCATTATTTGACATTATTGTGTGCCTTTATAAGTTTTTAACAGTTTGTTTATGTCACATGCATGTTCTGTGATGTGTGTATACACCTTTAACATGGTGTGCTCTGCTTCCTTGTTTACATTTTTGTTTTGTCCTCTCTCCCTACCCAAAACTGACTCATGTACATTCTGATTGGCCGCATTGGCAGCGATTTTGAACCAACCAGCTTGCGGCATTTGCCGTCGGGTCACGTTGGGGGTGGGGGAAGACACTACAAGGATGGATGCACGCAATGCTATCATATTCTCTCTCTGACGAAGCGCTATTGATAGCGTGAAATGCGTAAGAGTTTTTTTCTGGGACATGTTGCTACCGCTCTAATAAAGATGATTTTAGTTCTATTCCTGTAGCCCCTTCACTTTTTGCTGCTGTGCTCCGTTTTCTTCACCCCTGGATTCTGCTTGCTACCACGTGAGGCACGCCATAGACAAGAAGGACAACAGACTGTGAGTAACATCAAGTTTTCACTGCATTGGTTGTGATTATGGGAGGATACCTTATTGCATACAGCAGAATTGTTTAGCTCCAGTGAGGTAGGCCATTATAGGAGGATTACCGGATGACACTGTTTTATATTCATACAGTAGTCACGTGACTTTGTGTTTAAATATACCTCCCTTCATGGTGAGCAACACTCCTGCATTTGGTTATTTACCTCCACACACCACACTGTTATGATTATCCTTTCATCAAGCAAGCTTACACCAATTGATATCCACGTCAGCTCTGATACTGATTTATCTATGTAACCTTGTTCTAGCAGCACCGACATATGGAACATTGTTCTGTTGCAATATAGCTATGTAAATATATAGTGCAACACAAAGCGGGACACTCACACATTGTCAGGAGCCAGGTGCCGCGCGCCATCACTCGCAGGCGCACGGTTCTCCTACCTGCTCCGGGTCCTGGGCACTCCCGCTTCCTCCGCACGGCTCCTTCTCACACCGGACGGCGTCCTCACGCAGACGCACGCGGGCAGGGGTCACAGCGGGAGTTCCCGCCTCCGGATCGTGGCGTGCACCCTCTGTGAGCGGGCACGCGCGTGACGCGCGCACCACGCACCTGAGCGCCTTGGCAACAGGCACTGATTGCCCTCAGCACCCCCACCTGGCTTCCTTACCTCAGCCTATCACAGGCTCCGCACTGACACTCCTCGGGCCCGCCTCCTTCTCGGATTGGACCGTCTCACCTATTTAGGTTCAGCAGTGCCACAGGCACATCGGCTGAGCATAAGCTTCCTGTTCCTGTGCTTACCTCCCTTGTCTCCTAGTTATCCTGCCTTGTCTCGCTTGATCTCCCGTGTACCGACCTTGGCTTGCTTTTGGACCACCGCTTCTCTGGAACCCCGACCGTGGCTATCCCCGACCCTCAGCAACTCTCCTATCCTGAACTCGGCTCTCAGACCTCGACCATTCTACCTTCTCCTGCACCGACCCCAGCGACTAGTACCTCCAACGTTCCGGACTTCTCCTACCCTACCCTCACCTTGGCAAGTATTACAACGACTCTACTCTCTCCGCTCCTGACCCGGCGTGTTCAACTACGCACACTCCAGACCGGATCCCCGTGCTGGTCGGTGCTGTTTACTCTATTCCCACCTCAGTACCGAGGGTCTCGTCTAGTTTGTGGTGGGCACAGCGTGACACACAGCCTATGTAAATATATAGTGTAACGCACACACATCCTATGTAAATATATAGTGTAACGCAAACCGGGAAACACACATTCTATGTAAATATATAGTGCAACACACACCAGGACACACACATTCTATGTAAATATATAGTTGTAAAACCCCTACACCTCCCACCCCCCCAGCTGCAGGGGGGTAGGTTGTATATGGGTAGATAATATCTTTTAGTCTGAAACCGAGGCCCAACCCTCACCCAGTAGGATTAGAGTGTCAGCTTCCCGGTCAAGTATCTGTGAGCTCAGGGTCTTTTCTGCGCCGGTTCAGGCAAAGGCGGTAAGGGAGGTGATGGTAGTGGTGATGGTGCAGGTGCAGGAACACAGAAATAGAGCACCAGGATCTCTTTTGTACAGATGCAGCCACCAGTATCCGATGGCTTGCCTTGGAAATTTGGGGTAATCTCCCACTAAACTGCAAAATTTCGGTGAGATTTCTGCAGCCAGACTAATGGCACATCAGATTAACACAGCAGGGGGTCCCTGCAGTCCCATTCAGTTTGAGTGCAGGGACCCCCGCTGTGTTAATCCGATGGGCCATTAGTCTGGCTGCAGAATCTCCCAGAAATGTTGCAGTATTACTGGGAGATAGCCCCAGTATTTTCCCAGGCAAACCATCTGGTGGCTGCATCCGTAACTTAAGATGTTTATTGGCTAAGCAAGCATATACATCTCACTGCTGTATCACAGACACTATCTGGGTATAGTTACCCAGTTATAGGTCACCATACCTCAGTACCAGTACAAAGGGTTTCCAGCTGTACAAATCTCCTTAGGGCGTTTTCATGTTAGACCCTTCCCAGTAAATACTTCTGATCAGGCCTTAGCTTCTAGTCCCACCTCAATTCCACACCTAGCCAGGAGTTGGGTCCCCCAACCTCCTCTGCAAGAGCCGTCTCCTTTTGGTGTCCTAGTCCCTATACCCTGTATCCAGAATACTCCTTCTTGCTCTCTGGGGAAGGTTTGCACTATTCTCTGGCCCTTGACTGTTCATCCCAGGAGTTTGAGACTCTCAGGCAGTCTACACGTTCCCTGCTCCCACACCCCTAGGTGAGGGATGAACTGGCACTTTCCTAGGTGAGGGAACAACACACTGCCTTTAGCAGAACCCACCAAGGCTACACTTATAGAGCCAGCGACGCGTCAAAAACAAATGCAATGTCGCCATTGTCGGCGCTTATAGTGCACGCAACGACGACGGTGCGACCAAGCGTCAGCGCTACCAAAAATCTTGTAGTCACTGTTATTTGATTTTTTCGGCGACAGTCTCTCCTTGTGGTCAGAGAGCTTCTCCGTCCTTCTGCCTTCCCCTTTTATGATGTCACTGGCCATGAAGCCAGCGATGTCGCCCAAACTTGAATTGCAACTATCGCAATGGCATGTCATCTGTCGCGTCGCGTCACCGTCACTATAATCGCAGCCTTAGACATACAGCAGGAGGGGACAAACTATACCTCCCACTCTTCTTGCAACTCCACAAGCCCAGACTTGTGCCTGTAAATTGCTACACTGAGCAACTGAGGAGATGTGATCTCACCAGCTATTAACCCTAGCACTGCCTACTCTTACCAGGACTTATGTGCCAGGCTGTGGGGGGAAAACAGTGAGGATGCTACATAAACCGGGAAACAAACATCCTATGTAAATATATAGTGTAACGCAAACAGGGACACACACATTCTATGTAAATATATAGTGTAACACAAAGCAGGACACACACACACATCCTATGTAAATATGTAGTGTAATACAAACATGGACACACACATTCTATGTAAATATATAGTGTAACGCAAAGCGGGACACACACACATTCTATGTAAATATATACTGTAACGCAAAGCGGGACACACACACATTCTATGTAAATGTATAGAGTAACGGAAAAACGGGAGAGAGCGAGAGCGCGTGCAGAGACAGCGCACACGCGGAGGGAGTACGGAGAGCATGCGCGCACGGAGAAAGAGTGAGAGTACATGGACACAGAGCACGCTGACTCAGACGCAGAATAATGCGCTGGTTTGTCATTCCGTTGAGTTATGAGGAGACGGCTCACCCCCCCCGAGGGCCTGGCACACACGGCCTATTGTCCCCGACGCTTATGAAAGAAATCAATGAGCTTCACTGTCTGGGAACCGTTAACCTATCAGCAGCAGCCTGTGATAATTGGGTGCAATTAGAGGTACCATTGGGAGGCTTCATCAACATGAATGAACTCTCACAAAGAGCCCGTTTTCCACTTCCGAGCCCATTGCTTAGGGGCACGGGATGGCACGGCTTTAACCCTTCACTAGCAAGGAGTCTATCAATGCATGTGAACCAGGGGGTGTGCATGGCAGTATGTTATCTTTAAGGACCAGTACAGAGATGGTCAGTATTACTCTACAATGCAGTATGTATACGTGCAGAGCAGTGGACATTCAGTGTGTGTGTGTGTAAGTGTGTTTGTGTTGTTGTGGTGTGTGTGGTAGTATTAATATATATATATATATATAATATATAAATTCTATATATCACAAATATACATACTATGAATCAATAAGATATATATATTATACACCACATACATATACATATACTTAACATAACCACACACATACATACATACCATACATAACACCCTTAAATTCTATATTATATACTAATATATACATACTATATCTAAACTATCGATATTATCAAAAATAAGATATATATATATACATGTGGCATGCGATAGTGTGTCTGGGTGGAGGGGAGGTGTGCGGTTAAAGTGCTAGGAGATCATATTACACTGTAGCTGGGTAATAATTCTAACTTCTGGAGGCTCAGTACAGAGTGGAGACAGCAATATACTGACAGAATTCCACCTCAGAGGTGGCTACATGAATGTCTCTTAAGTACAAGTACTGTACCTTTAACTAGAGCATGTCAGGATACTTTCCAAAGCTATTTTCCATATAATTCGATTATATTCCAGATTCCCTCCTGAGGTGGCTACAAGGAAGGCTTTGAATTATAACGGGAAAGTATTTAGATCGCAGATAAAATCAGTGACTTGGCACTTCACATCAATGAGCTTCACGCTGCGGAGAATCATACACTTTGTATTATTAAATATAGGCACTGACATGGAGACTACATGGAACAGAACGAGAAATACATTGTGCAGGAGGAGCTGTGGGGGCAGACATCTTGTGTGTGGCACACAGCAATTCCCAGTCTCTACTGTCACTATAACCCAACATCCTCTGTGTGTTCACACAAGAAAAGACGGATGGGATAGGAGGGAGAGTTTCCTCTGCACTAATCCCAGTGAACTTACTGTATCTGCTAACCATAGCCTTACATTACAAGAACTCTCCCCTCTTACCCTATTGCTCAAGCCCATCCCAAGGGGACAATCGGACAAGAAAGAAACCGGCGCAGCGGAAAATGAGAGCAATAAGGAAGAGGAATGGGAGGGAGCTTTAGTCGTAGTGGTCAGGGACTCCCGCGGCCATACACAGTGCCAGAGCAAACCGTGATTAAACGGCCCCATTAACAGAGGGCTTCAGGAAAAGGAGCTGTGTACAGGCGAGCACGCTGGAGGGAATGGTGTAAACATAAATCCATGTGCAAGCCTGTGGAGTAAAAAGCTTCATGTATTAAAATAAGAATAAAATAATCTAATGAAATCATTTCTATATTTACAAATAATTTGTTTCCCCAAAAAACTGTCAAACAAAATGTGGAGAGACGGCCACAAACCTACCCCGCTACAGAGACTCAATCCTACTGATGTACATACCTACCCACCCCGCTACAGAGACTCAATCCTACTGATGTACAAACCTACCCACCCCGCTACAGAGACTCAATCCTACTGATGTACAAACCTACCCACCCCGATACAGAAACTCAATCTTACTGATGTACAAACCTACCTACCCCGCTACAGAGACTCAATCCTACTGATGTACAAACCTACCTACCCCGATACAGAAACTCAATCTTACTGATGTACATACCTACCTACCCCGCTACAGACTCAATCCTACTGATGTACAAACCTACCCACCCCGATACAGAAACTCAATCTTACTGATGTACAAACC